>JAQGAZ010001701.1:0-25557 GCA_034692225.1 Polydesmus complanatus
GCTACCTGCCTGAGTATACGAATGAATGCTCTCGTTTCAATTCAAAACTTCTTCTTCGCGTTTTCTTCGCACAGTTCACGCTTTTTCATAAAAATAAAAGCTTTTCCAATGTTATTATCAATGGGAGGAAAAAAGGAGATTAAAAAAAGGTATTTTGAAATCAAAAGTAAATCCTTTTTATTGTTAGTTTTTTCTCGTTAATATTTACCTTTTGGCATTCTAATTATATTATAAACTACAATGTAGGCTACTGTACAGTATTTCAATAGCAGAAAAGTATGCCTAATTTTTTTTAAATTACTAATTTAAATCTCACAAATTTTATAAACCTCCTTTTCTGTAGTCCTACTGGATAAAAGCTACAAGATTTGAATCGAGTATTAAAATTATGTATTTTTTTTAAAAGGTAACGTTTTGATTTAATAAAAGGTAAATAATTAACAATGATTTAAAAGGCAGTTAAATAATGAATTTTTAATGCGATTCAACCGATGGAAAAAAGGTTGTTTGCCTTAAACGAGTTCTATTGATTTATGCCTACACGGTAATCAATGCGCTTGTTTTTTTAAAGGGAGGGGGGGGGGGGAGGAGGGACAGAAATAAAGGTAACATTTTGATACATGTAGGTGGGGTAATTTGAGGGTACAGGTAGGCCTGCCTAGCCTGGAGTTATTCCTTCTTCCTTCCGTCATTTACTTTCATTCCTTTCCTGCAACCGGAAGCCAACGCCCTTCCCATCTTTAATAAAAGCCGAAAGTACTGTAATTTATGCAATTCTCTAATAGGAAAATCATAGTTGTTTACGTTTTGTGGAAAAATCTTCTCAATAAACATGATACAATATACAGCGCGTATAAACGACGTAGCTGCTACGAGTTTCAACATGTTATTGAGCATGGGCAAAACATTTTTATTTTATAACGTTTTAGATTTTAAAACCACAAATTTTGGACTGTTTTTCTCTAGACTATTAATAATCTAAAAAAGTAAAAGAAAGTGATCTCTATATAATATCATAAGTGGATTTATATAAGTATTAAATACAAACATAATTATAACTTAAGAGGAAGGTCGCATTAATTATTAGGATTCCTTTATAAGTTTGAGATCCAACGCTTACCGGCACAATTTCTAAACTACAGTACCGTACCAGTATTTTTTTTCAAAAACAATTTTTTTTTTTAAATTTTGTTATTACAGCTCAAAATGTATCCAGAGCGACACAAAGTCAGTATAGCTTGACCCAAAATGAGTTTATTTGAGCTTAAAATGAGTTTAATTTGGTTCAAAGGTAGTCTAATTGAGCCCAAAATGCGTTTAGTGTAACTCAACATGAGTTTAGTGAGACTCGAGATGAGTCTAATGAGGCTCAAAATGAGTCAAAGTGATTTTAATTTAGTCCAAATTGGGAAACCGTAGTAATGTAAAAAATTATTACAGTATGTAAATCATTTTCTTAATAAATCAAATTGTTTTTATTTTCCAGAAATAATCGATAGAAAATCAATAATCGAAAACAAGGATAACACGAAAGAGTTTCTGATGGGTAAAATGTTAGAAAGCATCGAAAACGAGTCGTATTATCTGCTGCACGGAGGAAACAACAACACACAAATGGCGAGTGAAATTAAAGAAACGGAATTCTCGCAGAACCGCATTCAGGGAAAAGAAATTAAAATTAACTTCCCAGAAGACAACAACGCAGGCCCACCACCGCCCCTGCCAAAATCCCCCATTCCCCAACCTCCGGTTACAGCAGAAGAAACAGCACAACGAGCGGAAGACCAACCAGCCATGCAACTGGTCTCCGCTCGGCCCGCCATCGTCGTCGAATTCCCCAAAAAAGTCTCGGATTCCGGGATCAAGAAAACCAGAGCGCAACAATCGGCCGAAGCCAGAATCGCCAAAGAGATCGAAGAGATTCAATTGAGAGAAGCTGAGCTTACGCGCACCAGACTTATTATCGAACCGGAACTCGATACTCAACCTCACCAACCCAACGATCTCCCTGAACCCTTCTTCCCTTCCACCTCACCATCACCCGTAGTCCCTGACATTTTAACTCATCAATTCGCAACTCTTCCTTCTCCACTGCCTTCACCGCTTCCCCCACCACCATCACACATTTCCCCCTCATTTCCGGTTCTAGATAAGCCCAAAGTAAAGCCTTTGGTGGATTCCGATTCAGACAGTGATGCGGAACCCAAATACACGTTCTATAAAGAAACGGCGGTGGAGCGCGACGTCCGATTGGCCACTCAACGCGAAGAAGAGCTGAGGAGGGAGAAGCAGCAAATTCAACAACAGCAAAAAAACCCAGAGTCGGAAATAATTAACGTGAAGGTTTTGGAGTTGGAAAGTCAGGTTGAAAAGCTGCCTCTCATCGTGCCGCTAGAAACTACTTCCGTTCCAGTACAACAAGCCAAACGAGAACCGCTGGCCAAACTAGTGCTAAGTGGACCAGCGCCTTCCGCCATTAACTACACCCGCGTTCCGGAACTAAAAGTCGTACCATCTTCGCCGCTTCCGGTTAAAGTCAAAGAAACTAATGAAATGGAAATTATATTACGTTCGCCACCGCCGCTTACGCCTACCACCCCCATATCTGCTTCCATCGTTTCCGGAAAGCCATGGACTTTAAATAGTAGTAATAATAATGGTAATGGCAATTGGAATGGAGGGTCTTTGAAGCGAGGGAGTCTTACGAATGAGCGAGTAGCCGTAGCAGTGCCCAACAGGCAATCCACCAAAGGGCTTATGGCTAAGTTTTTGGCCAATCACGGAAGACCTATGCCGGTGTTTGTTCCCAAAATTACTATTCCCCCCGTTCAACCGCTCTACGATTTCACTAGTAAAAGTAATAAGGAAAGTAACGCGGCCAACCACACCAATGGAGCCCCCACCAATAGTCATTCGAATGGACACACTAATGGACAGGTGGAAAAACCAAAGGAAAATATCGTTGAAAGTGAAATTGTAAGCATATTTTTTTGATGTAGATCAAATCTTAGTTAATATTAAATGAAAATAGGTAAAAGTTCAAAATCCCAAAAACACGATTAAAAGATTATCCTCGGTGGAGAATATGATTTTAGAAGAATTACGGAATATTCAAGGAAGAGAATTAGAACTTAGGTTTGGGAGTTAAATTACATTCATTTGTTTATACAGTATAATAATTATAAAATGTATATTTCTTTTTGAAATAGAAAAGAAAGATCAACATTAATGACGAAAATCGAAGAAAATGGAGAAGCAGATGTAGTGAGTGATAGTGTTAACAATTCAGGAGCCTGGGGAATTTTTACTCTTATTGGAAATGATGATAATAATAATAATAGTTCTGTTTGCTAAATTAATTTTCTTAAAAAATTTGCCCAATTTTTTTTCGATTTGTATTATGCCGAGCGATAATAATCAACTGATGCTGGTTACAACAATAATTAATAACAATTTAACAGAAATATTTCATTTTTTGTGTATATAAAATTATTCTCTTCGGCTATCTACATTATTTTTCCCTAATTAGTTTCTTACAACTTTCGAAAAATGATGAAAATAAATCATTAAAAAGAAACAGCAAACTATAATTTTTTTATGTAACTTTCCATAGTAAATTTATTGTATTGGTAATAACAATAACTTGTGATGAAAAAATGTCATTGTACAAAAGAAACTTCAATGTTCTCCCAGAGGCCTTAGAAAAATATTGAAAAAATTAAAATCACTTGAAAAACAAAGAACACGAGTTAAAATTAATTTAAAAAGTGTCATCACTATCTTTGAACCAGAATCATGTAACAAAAGAAGAAAACAAAACATAACCATAATTGAGATTTCGAAACAAAAAAATGTTAAAATTAAAAAAATACATGTAATAATTAGGAATGAGACGCCCTGATTTTTACAAAATTTATTATTTAGTATAAAAAATAAAAACTTGCAATACTAAAAACGTTATATACAGTAGAACCAGATGAACACGTTTGGAAATTTCACTTCGGTTTTTCTTAATTGCGATAAACGGAATGTATTTTTATTTATGTGCATTATTAAAATCTTGTATTAATAAATTTAAGTTTATAAAATAAAGGCTTCACTCTGAAAATTATGGTTTAGGAGCAAATTTATTTAGTGCGGAATGATCAAACAATTCCAGCAAAAACTTTTTCGTTAGAGGATTTGATTTCAAATTTAATATTTTATAATAAGAACCTTTAAACAATTTAACAAACGAAAACAAACATTATTATTTTTACACCATTTGTTATTTTGACTAGCATTTATAATAAAGTCGTCCATGCGTAAAATATCACTTTAGAAACTATTAATTTCCTGACCTCATTTCTTCTTTAATACAACTTTTGAAAGCATCCCAACCTTCATTTTTATTCGAATGTGGCTAAAACCAATCATAGAAAACAATAACTTTTTTCACCTTTTTAATAGTTTGATTTACTTACATGAATTCCTCTGTGAAGTCTGTTCCTCATGATGGCGATAAACTCCTTGTAACTTAATTGCCCATCGTCGTCTTCGTCAAAAATATCGAAAACCGTCTGCACCAAATGATCGCTTAAACTATGGCCGGTGCAAATTTTAACAGCTCGGTTGAACTCTTCTACATTCAATTATTAAAGATACTTTAGTACAAAATTCAAACATTTTTAGGTCTTGTGAGATCGTGGACAGCATTTCAATTTAATGCTTTATCTCATCTCTCACGTTGCGCATGATAACAGGTAATAATAATAATTGTAAGCTACGGCTAAGATGCTATGGCATTGGTGCCATTTATTTTATTACGTACTTCAGGGTAATGCACGGTCCCAAAAGCAGTACTGTACTACCAGTACCTAAAGTAATACGAATCGTCACCCTATATAAGCTAATCGCGGGACCAGTGATGAAAGTGAGCCGGAACAACTTGCCAGCAAACAATTTTAAGCTTAACGCCGTTCCGGTTTGAAATCATCAGACAAAAGCATAAAACCTGTATTAGATTGTCAAAAAGAAGCTAAAATTGCCTCTTTTCCCAAAAAAGTCTCGCGCCTCGCAAGCTCGGCGCTTTTATATTAAGTAACTGGCTTCTTTTTAAGGGACTTTGCGCAAAAACCCGCTAAAATTGAGAGATATTGTTAAAAATCTTATTAATTTGTCCAAAATATAGCCAAAATTTGTCCTTTTTCCAAAAAAAATTTCGCGCCTCGCAAGCTCGGCATTTTTTTTTCTTCTCATTATTCAAAATGCTTTTTTTTTGCGTACGGGAGGTGGCGGGGAGGGCGACAAAATGCGTTCCGGCAAGACATGTTTTCACCGCGAGTGGCAATCGAAACATCCAAATCTCTTTTTGCAAAAGGGGTCACCTAATGAAATAAGAAGACTTAAGTACCGTACAGTATCTCAAAACCAAATCGAGTATTTTATCGAATTTTATATTTTCGTTTTTTTAATGTGGTGTGTCGGAGGATTCTGGGTATATCGGTATACCATTGGAAATAAATGGGACCCTTTAAATAACGAGAATAAAATCCTCCGACCCACCACATACTGTATTTAGAGGTCACCTACGTATTTATCTACAATCATTAAAAAACCGAAAATATAAAATTCGATGAAATACTCGATTTGGTTTTCAGATTAGACTACTGTTACAGTACTTAGTCATATTCTTCTTATCCCTTTTGCACTACAGTTGTTCCTATGGGGAAAAAGAGGTTTGGATGTCTCGTGGTTCACCCTCGCGACGATTCCACAAGACCCACATTTTAAAAAAAAATGTAAAGATAATAATCAGAAAAACAAATCAAGCGATACAGTATTGAAAAAACTTACTAGCATGAGTGCGAACTTCTTCTTGAATTTTGTTAACCGCTTTAAATTAACAAAACATTCACAACATGCAAATCAAAAAAAAAAAAAAAAAAAACATTCAAAAGCTTTCGTGCAATAATAATAATAATTTTACTGAACCTGGAGCAATTGATCGGTCAGCAAGAGTATACATTCGCATGGCGATACCAAAATCTTCCAAATTGTTTAAAAACTGACAAAAAGCTTTGAATTCCTCGAACGAAACTCCCTAAAAAAGGTTAATAATTTCGTTAGGTTAAATTATCTTCTACATTTATTCTGGTAACTTTTTTCTTCGGAATATTTTATAAAGTTTTGTTTCACACAGAGCTTTGAAAAACTGTTGAATATTATTTGGCGGGATGTGCATCACTTTTATATCTAATGATTTCACTTTTATTTCAAAGATTACCTCTGTTGGTGCGAAATTTAACCAATGCTGTCAATGTGAATTGCCGGTTTCGTTTTGTTTGTTTGGGCTTTGCTGTCCCATCCTGACCCACCTAACTCAGGTGTATAGGGACAGCAGGGAAAACGGAAAATCTTTAAAGTTCAGAATGTCACCATTTTATGTGTTCGTCACACAGAATTAGTAGATAGAGTGGGAAGAGACTGATGTAGCCCCAATTGTTATAAGCAATGTTGTGCCTGGCGAATAATAAGATGGGCGCCTTTCACTCTGTTTTATTGTAATGTTAAGTTATTGTTCATATAATTACATTAAGTAAGCGAGTGGGCATACTATACTCATGTATGTCAGGTGGGAACATTAAATAAAATAAATAACTACATCTGGGTGTACGACTGCACACGGAGGTGATGTCATTCTGACCTCTCGAGGCTAAGCTCTGTATTCCCTGCTACTGCCTCAAGAAATATGAGTTAGGTCAGTAGGGATAGAGCAGCAAACACCAACAACTTGTATGAGCACACCTTATTCCTGCATTCTTTCTGACAGGTAATGACGCTCCCTCCGCCCCACTTAGCATTGCCTTCAGGGCCCCTTAGCGTTCACTCTCTACACCAGGGCTCTACACCGTCGATACTCCCACATTCCCCCTAAGGTTGGACCCAGCACGTCCCATTTAAAGCACTGTATCATCGCTTTTTTTCTTTGCTATAAACCTTGCCATTCTCGGATTCTCGTCATCAAAAAATTTAAGATAGAACAAAGTACCGGTAGCATTAATATCCCTCAGCCTCCTTTCCAGGCAAATGCAGGGGTAATCCTGCACTTCAGTTTTTTCAAACAGTCTTTCCCTGACAGTGAAAGACCCAGAAAGAAAAAGCAATCGGTCCCCCACCACTTCAAGCACATCACATTTGTTTCGTGTTTATTACCAAATTACATGGCTTGATACTGATTTGAATCCAGAGCATAGCATAAGAAAGCTGCGTGTGAAATAAAACCTTGGTGTAAAATTATTCTGAAGAATTACATCTTATTTTTTTTTTTTTTTTGCTAAAGTTACTGGAATGTTAAATGTTATTATTTTTTTTAAAAAAATTGATACTTGTCTTCTTTGAAGTCTTTGTGACAATCTATCAAGATAGGCTTCGTATTCGTCCGAGTGAAGCATCGTGTACCGCAATAAAATTTTGGCAAAATCTAATTCCGAAATAATCGGCAAGCCTTTGGAAAACTCGTTGAACTCAATATGTAGAACTTCAGTCTGCAAATTCTCCATGAAGCGACTAAAATCCTCATAACCTAACACTCCTTTTCCTTTTTTCCCAAAAAAATGCACCAGAAGCGTGGTATTTACCACAACATTGTCTAATTCTTGTCTCTATAAAAAATTAATCATAATTAAAACTGGTTAAGTTATGAGGGAGAAACAATTTTAATTATTAAACCAATGTTTTATGAACTTGGGCTTCGTTTGTTCGAACTTCCACATTAACTTTGCCTGGATTATTGAGTTTTTCCTTGGCTTCCCTGGCGTTCTGCCTACTCAGTCGAGCGTGACTAAAAATTCTCTCCAACTTCAAGACAAAAAAGTTTGAAGACATAATGATAATTATAATATTGAATAAATTAGTAATTTAAATAAGGTTTTGTTTCAATAATTTTGTTCTGTTATAATCTTGTGGGCAACATTTATACATGTGTCCTGACTTACAGCATTTTGCCCAAAATGTTTGACCATATCCTGCCAAGGGGATTCTTTCCATGAAAACTTGGCCACTACGTTCGTCAACTAACAAATTAGGTAAAAAAAAAAATAAAAAAGGAAAATAAAGGAAAAAAAAATTATAAAAAAATCTAAACATTAATCTACAATCTAAATAATATATGTACTGTAACTAAAATCAAAACCAATTAACATGCAAAAGGATTCGCCACCAAAGCTTGAACTAAAGTTGAAGGAGGAAGTTTTTACAATGTAGGCAATAATTATTATATTATTGTTAACCAACTTAAAAGAAACTAAAAATAAAGAAAGGAAAAAAAAAATCAAACTACCGGTTAACTAACTTAAAAAGCAAAAAAAAAAACATTAATAATTGTACCTAATTTGTTATACAGTAGTTAACTAGTTTTTCAATAAATAAGATCACCAAAGCTAAGAAACACACTTAATTATTATGTAGCTTGACATTCACAGCAAGTCTTTCAACGAAAGCATGTTGGATCACACCTTCTACCAGACACATAACTGGAGACAGATAATTATTAATATTATACACGAAAATCATTCAAGGCATAATGCAACGAATAACAAAACAAAATTGACACAAAAACCTGAATTTAGTAATACAGTAGTAGTAGGGGAAATACAAGAATTGAATTTATTTTGCAAAGCATGAAATTGCCGTTTTACCTGTGAAAACATTCACCACACAGTCATAAACTTACCACTAGGAATTCATCTTTGTCGACTTGGCGATTACCGTCGGTATCGAACATGTTAAAAGCTATATGGAAACCAGATTGAGGCTCTAAAAAAAACAAACAAGCAGTATTAAAAAGATAAATTAATCAACACAGAGAGTTTATCGTAAAATCTTTAGAAAAACAAAACTAAAAAAAAGATACTCACTTGTTAAGATAGATAGTAAGAACAGATACTCCGTGTAAGAAATTATGCCTAACGAACAAATATAAAAATTAATATATTATAGTTTAAGTATAATTACTGCTTCTCAGGACGATCTTTCAAGGTAAGCGAAAAGCTAAGATGATCGTATAACGCTTACCGTACGTTCTCAATCCACATTCCACAACTGTGAAAAGTACGGTCGTTCTCAGCTAAACTTAGATTATTTAGGTCTCATAGCCTCTCATCTTCTCACCGAATAATCGTTCTGAGAATCAGGCTTTAATGTAAATTTATTTAATTAAAACCGTTATCTCCAAGAGTACGAAATAGTGTGGAAGATCCTTTTGATGCTGGTGGAGTCCATCTCTGCATCGCATCTAATTGTTTGGGAAGTAACACTTGACGCTTCAATCGGGCTATAAGATAATATAATATAAAAATCGTTTTATTAAATAAAAAACTCGTTTTAAAGACAAAATAAAATATTTACGCCGTGCATCATTTTCTGTGACAGACTCTAAAAAATCTCTCGGAGACATGTACAACTGTCCATCGAACTCGATAGAAGCAAATTTCACGAATCGTCTTTCTCTTAACGTTAAATGAATCTTACTAGGAGTTGTGGATCCATCGTCTTCTTTAATCCCCGCCGCCACAGCTTTCTGAAAAAAATCATTTTATTTCAATTTCAAGGAATAACAATTGTAGATACAGATAGATAACAGAATAAGGAAAGAATGCTTTTAGAAATCAGATGATGTCGTTTCGCGGCAGAAGGGAAAATAATTATATTCCATGCCACACATTTTTTTAACAAGGCAAAAAAACTTATTTCTCATAAAAAAAAATTAGTGGTGTAATTATCTGTCAAAAGATAAGTTTTACCTTTTAATGACGAAATAATACAGTAGCTAGATACCTTATTTTGTAGGTTGGGCTTTCCTTCGGCGAAAACGCTGTATTTGCGGGCGTAAATAACTGCCGCTGTGAGAATTCCACCTGTCGTTGCTACCCATATTCTAACACTGGGATTCTTCCCCATGCATATCGCCTTAACATCCGAGCTTTTCGATCTCCATTGCGGTGGTACGTAATTTTTTATTAAATATTCTCCTCTGCGAAGTAGCTGCCGCCCGATGGACGACGCCATTTTCATTGCGGAAGTCTAGGCCACTCCCCCAATAGGCGGAGGAGATGACGTCACACGAAAACGATAGACCAACCTTCCTTCCCTACGCAGAGAAAGGGATGATGGTCTTAACCGAGAATTATCCAACGACCTCGATAGTATTCCAAAGAATCCAAACAAAAATGATGGCCGCCGCCGCTGTGTGGTTGGACGTGTAGTGTGTTGCAGCCAGCGTGTGTGTGTGCCGTTGAGTTTGTCTGGGGGATGACGAAATGATTTGGAAGAGAAAAAGCTAAAACTCCACGATGAAGTGTCTAGTAGACAAACTACGCGGTGTCGAGGTGAAAGGGGAGAAGCTGGTGTACGACGAGATGCAGGGTGAAATGGAATTGAGGCTTCATAGTCCAGTGGGAGGTGAACCCCCCGCTCTCTATCAATGGCCCTTGTCTTCATCGGTAAGTCAACCCTTCTCCATCTCACCCCATACTTAATTGCATGCACGTTACATGTATAATTATGTATAAGACATGTAGCAATGATATTGAAAAAAAGGAGTTATTTTCGTTCCATGCTAAAATAAAAAAAATACCTATATTAATTATTCTCGGATTCTTATCATTCACCATTATACTACTTATTGCAAAAGCGCTTGTTTATTAATGATAATGTTATGTTGGGTTATTTTAGGACAAACACGACGGAGCCATCGAAATTGTGGATACAATTCGGTAATTACAAAAATTTTATTCCTTTTTTTTCCTTTTTCCATTTGGCTTTGTGCGTAAGGCATTATCACATAAATAACTTTAATTCTTTTCCTCTCCGCTCGGAACGCTAGCGTTGGATTTCGTGCGTACAGCTATCTCGTGTATGCGTCGCTAGGTTCGCTACCGTAGTCGCAGTTATAAAAATAAAAAATAAAAATTCAATATTGTTAGGCAGGTGTCAAATAATTATTATACTCTACCTGTAGTCTTTCCATAAAAAGCGTCAGTTTATTAAAGTTTTCTTTATTTAACTTAATAATAATGTTTTGTGACACAAAATTACTCTTGTGAAATCTATGGAACATTTAATTTATGAAATTGAGCGAGTAATAATTAGGAGAAACTGACTGAAGAGGTCATTGTTCACTGTTCTTTTCCTTCTTTATAATATTATTTTGCTCGATTATACTTTTTTTTAAAAATAAAATGAAAAAAAAAAACGACCATTTTAAACCTCTTAAATTATAAAAATTAATAAATTTTGTGTTATTGAATTATGACGTCTTCTGAATTTTTTCTCGAATTGATTGACTCATCATTTGGGTAGGACGCAGGCTTTAATTCAATTCCAGTTAACTACACATAATACTGTACAATAATCGTGAATAATGATTTTTCAAGAAATAATTACTGTACGTCATTATTATGCCCTTTAAAATCGACTTTATTTTTTTACATTTCAAAAAGAAAAGAAAAAAAGTCAAAATACATTAAATTTCTATTGAATAATTTTTTTTTATTATTGTTATTTAAAATTTAATGCACAGTAAGCTTATATTAATACTGTATTTACATTAGAGTTTAATAATTATACTGTAGCAGTACGGTATTCTCATACTGCATTTTATTTATGTAAACTGCAGTGGTTGGTTCGTGTGTTAGTATATTTTGGTTTCGATGGCTTTTAATTGATTATTATGTACAGTTTTATACTTTTTTATCAATCTTGAGCAGTTTGTTATACACTATACATGTACAAGGCATATTCAAAATATTGTACAGTATAAGGGACGTTTGGTCGTTAAAAAAATGAGCTCGTAAAATAAATTCTTTTTTTTTTTTTTTTGCTATTTTTAGTTTGTTACATATCTACCTAATATTTCCACATACTGTAATTTCATCGTTTTCCAAACATTTTTACTACCTAAACGACAGTTTTTTTGACCCCCTCCCCACTGCACAACAATCTGCCGCCGATCATTTTTTTTTTTTAATGTTTTTCATCAATTTTTTTTATTTATTTATTTTTCAACTTTTCTTCAATTTTTTTATTTCAGTTTTTTTTTTTTTTTTTTTTTAACTTTTTTAAATTTATTTGTCAATTTATTTCCATAAATGTTTTTGTCAATTTATGATATTAAAATGAGGTTAATTATTGGTGATTTTTATTTATAAAAGTTTAATTGGATTTTTAGGTACCGGTAACTAATTTTTTCTAAAAAAAAAAAGTCTGCGAGTTTATTAATATTTGTATCGTTGACAATCCAATGTTAATTTCCAATGTTGATTTAGTTGGGTTGCATTGAACTCCATGTATAATAATATAGGAAGCAGCAGCAATGGTTTTGTTGACAAGCGTCGGTGGTGCAGGCAGGCGACGTGTTTACACTCGCTCACAACCAAAATGACACACACAAACATTTTTCAAATATTCAAAAATTTATTAACTACATAATTTTAATGTCATTTGGTGTCTTTAATTTGAAAATTATTTATTTTGCTTTAAATTTAAGAGATTTAACTACATAATATTATACTATTATAGACATAACTGCAAAAATGCTGTTGTATCATTTTGGCTTGGAGTGTGTGTAGAGCAAGGGATCTACATGTTGTGTGAAAAATGGGTCAAATGAGCCTAGCGATCGATATTTAGAATCATTGCATTGAAAGAGAGAGAACCACTCCGAATCCTAATCATTTTTTATTATTTTTTACCTGAAATGGTGCCACATTTTAAATCTTAAATATATATTTTACACGCATTGAGCTCGCAATTTGCTTCTAAATATTCTAATTGTTATTTTTGTTTTAATTTTTTCCATAGATGGGTTTGCGAAGATTTTCCCGAACTCAAATTGGCGATGGAGAATAACGTGTTAAGCGACTATGATACTCGAAGGTAGTTTTCGCTTATTAACTTTTTAATTTTTTAAACATTTATTAGCAGCCTTGGATAATAATTAGTTATTATGAAAAAGTTGTTTGTATTGAGATGAAAATCTATTTTTCGCATTTTAAATGTGTTTTTTTCATGATGAGGTTTTTAATTCGACAGAAAGTAAATATGAATTATTGGCGTGTTAGATTAGTTTCTAGTAATAATAATGAGAAATAAATGTTGTTAAGTATGAGGGGGAACCTTATTTGATGTTATTTGTTTGCAGTTTTGAAAGCATGAAATCATTGTGCGATAAGTACAATAGGGCCATCGACAGTCTGAAGCAATTGGTGAGTCGCAATTTTTATTTGTGTCTGACCTGTTGTTGGTATTATTATATGCTGGTATTTTTTCATTTATTAAAATAGGGAAAAGGAAGTATACGGTCTAACGCAAACAGCAGCAGAGCTAATACGGAATTGTTAAAGCACATATTGCAACAGGTGTATAATCAATCAGTCACTGACCCAGACAAACTCAACCAGTATGAACCTTTTTCTCCAGAGGTTGGATTATACATACATTAAACAAGAAAACTGTTTTTGATAATTGATTTTAATGCTTTTTTTTTTCTTCTTTCTATTAAGGTATATGGAGAAACTTCATACGATTTGGTAGCGCAAATGATTAGTCAAATGGACATCAAAGAAGATGATGTTTTTATTGATCTCGGAAGTGGCGAGTGAAATAATTTTAGCATTGCTGTTTGTTTTTGTTTTTTATGCTTTTTAAAAGTTTCAATTTGCATTAGGTGTTGGGCAAGTTGTTCTACAAATGGCAGCTGCGACTACTTCCAAAATTTGCATAGGCATTGAAAAAGCTGAAGTTCCTGCCAAATATGCTGAGGCTATGGATGCAAATTTTCGAAGATGGATGAAGTGGTATGGAAAACAATATGGCAAATACGAGGTATATAATATCTATAACAATTTGTATATTTTTTCGAATATGAATGAATTTTTTTTAGATTATAAAAGGTGATTTTTTGAGCGAACTTCATCGAGAAAAGACAATAAGTGCAACGTTAGTATATTATTTATTTTGGCATTATTTGATTTTATAATTATATTTTATTTTACTTTTTTTAGCATTGTCTTTGTAAATAATTTCGCGTTTGGCCCAACTGTTGATCATATGGTGGGAGCAATACTTTTATTTTATTAACATTTTTATTTCGTCTTTGCTTTAATGTTGCGTTTAAATGTAATTTTTAGTTAAAAGAAAAATTTGCTGATCTCAAAGATGGTGCTCGAATAGTATCATCTAAAGCGTTTTGTCCACTCAGTTTTAGGATTACTGATAGGAATCTTAGTGGTATTATAACTAAAAACGCGTAGTATTTTTTTTTTTAATTCAATTGCTTACAGATATTGGGACGATAATGCATGTGTCTGAAATGTCACCTTTAAAAGGATCGGTTTCGTGGACTGGAAAACCAGTTACCTACTATTTGCATGTTATTGATAGAACTAAGGTATTTAGCGTTAAAAAAAAGTTAAAAAATTTTTCTTCCCTTACACATTAGTTTTAAAGTTTTACTTATGATTATAGCTGGAGCGTTACTTTCAACAGTTGAAATATCCTAAAGTAAAGGTATAGTTTCTAAGATTTTGACATAAAGAATTAGATAGAAATTAAAAATAAAAATGCATATAAAGGAGGAGGATGGACGTAGAAGTCGGAAAGCCATCGCATTGGAAACCATGTCGCACGAAGCAAAGGAAAAAGAAGATCGTTCACACGCGAACCTTGTGGAAGCAAACGGTGGTCATAGTAATGGTTTTGCCGAAGATGCTGGCGTATTTGGACCCACGACGAGACGAGCTTGGTCTGATTGGTGTTCGGGAAAAGGGAAGGTAATGCCGAATGGCGTTCAATCATCCGGTGATGAAAGCAAAAAAGCTTCTTCCGAACGACCGAAAGCGAGTGAACGTAGAAAAAGAATGAACACCAGTAGTCGCGATCTTAAAAGAGGTCCTGGAAGGCCGAAGAAATCCAGCCGCAAAAATCGAAAGAGGAAGAAGACGAAGAGCATTTGTATTAACGGTTTAGATTTACTTCATTCTCAAACCATTCTTAGCACTTCGTCTCAGGCTGCTCTTCGTAAACCACCTCCGCCTGCACCCGGCTGCGTGGATCAAAAATTGAGTAGCATCAATTGCTCTAGTCCTCTTTTAGGAGCGGTGGCTCTGGATCATTTGATTAGTCCAGGGGCGATGACTCCATCTAGTTTGGATAATCTAATTGAGCTTTATCGTAGCCAGTTCCTGCAATTTTTGTGTTACATGAAAACGCCGCAATATCAACAGTCAATACGAGAGCAAATGACTCAAGAGAAGGTGATTTTATTAAATATTCCTCTTTTTTTTTTTAATCGATTTAACGATTTAATTCTTTCGAAAAAAGATTCGAAATAATAAATTGATGGGTAGAGTATCTCAGTTAGAAAAGCAAGTCAAAGTATTAGTGGATGACAGCGTTACTTTATTGAAAGCCAGGATGACTGAACTAGGGATCCCAGCTACGAGTCCCGCTGATCTTTTAACTAAAGTATAATATTTTATTTTAAATGAATAGTCATTGCTTTTAGCATAATGATGATTATTATTTTTTAGGCCAAAGAGATTGTTCTTCGACACAAGCAACTACAAACTCAAGCTTGTACGTTACAAAGTCAGGTGTCGAATTTGGAAGCTGAACATGCTCAATTATCTGCTGCTAATAGGCGACCCACTTGTGCCAAAGGTGTATCACCATCATCAGAGGTAGGGAATTTTTTAATATAAATATTCTAATGATGCGATGTAACTTTTTTTTTTTTCTTTTTTCATAATAAATATTTTTATGTGATCTGGGCTATTTTAAACAGAACTAATTTCTTTTTATTTTTACAATATATATTTAAGTGTATTTCATGTGCGCAGGTGAGTGACGAGATGAATAATTGCCTATTGGCTAAGAAAGAAACGTTGCTTCGTGAAATTACCACCATTATAACAAAGAGAAAAAATCTTTACGACTGCGTGGGTCGACTGGAATCCGAAGTGCGTGAACTGGAACGAACAGTACCTGCGAACGGAAAGGAAAACGGAGGTGCTGATAACGATAAAGATAACAAATCGGTGAACAACTCAATCGGTGGGATCGAAATAATGAATTCCATAAAAGTGGAGGAAGAGAAATTGACGACAACGGCGAACGTTCAACCGAAAGCCGAATGGAGTCTCCCCGTTCGAATTCCTCTGAAAGACGTTTCGGGGGGTGGGACGGGTAGTGTGAAAGCGGCTCACGATGCTCAACAACAACAGCGTTTGGAGATTAGTAGTAAGGATTCAGGGATTGCTTCTACGGACAGCCAAACTGGCTCCGAAAACGATAGTCACGGTAGTCCTTTAGAGGAAAACGTGTACTCGCCTATTAGCAGACCGAGTAGCGCCGAAAGTCTGACGATTGAATTCGAACCCCAAACGGCAGGTGGTATTGGCGGTGGAGGAGGAGCTAAAGTTGAAACTTTGAGTGAAGATGCTATTGTTGTTCCAAAAACTGAAAAAATGGAAGTGGTGCAAGAAGCGGTTGAAAATAAATCAAAATCGAGAGACGAGATGGCTATGAATGAACATTCTTCTCAATCGACAACACCGATCGATAATAACGAAAACGTAAGTGGTAGCACTAATAACGGGAGTAGTAAACCTAGCGGTCGGGGTTTGAAATTAAATTTAGGAAGTTTGCTTGCCTCAGCGGTTAAAGCGGCGAACTTGAAAGCCGAGGAAGGACGCTTAAAAAAATTAAAGCGTAAACCAGAAGCCGAAGATAAAAGTAAAGTGGAGTGTGGTAGTTCGACGAGTAAAAAGAGATGCTCGTCGCCTTTATCCGACGAATCTCTTCCGTCAATAGTAGAACGAAAAAACAATTCTTATTCCAAACAACTCGATGCTACTATGAATAGCGGCAGCGCGAATAAAAAATCTAGCGGTTCACCCAGCAAACACTCTGCTATCAAGCCTGGTAGCGGCTTAGAAAAATCACCTGTGAGTAATGCGAGCGCTAGCGCTAAAGATTTGAGACGACGCAGCACGGACGATAAGGAATTGGAAAGCGAGTCGGTATCGAATCCAATGCATAGACAGTGGGTGGTCGATTCCAATCACATTAAAGATCATTCGAGCGCTCATTCCAGAGACAGTACTCTGTCGATGAAGTTTAAGGTAGTTCATCCGACTCCCAAACAGTCTCAAGACGCTACTGTGGTTAGTTCTGCCTCCGTTACTAGTACTACTACTGCTACTACAACGGCAACCGTAAATAAGACAGACTCGGCAGTAAATCGTAAAGGTCCGCGAACGCCTCCGTATACTCCGCCTCAAACACCGCCACTCGACGCTTCAGCCGTCTCCAAATCCAACATAGTGCAACAACCGATGAGGGAATCTGAACTTCAGAAATGTGTTATCGGGAGAGTGAGAAACGGTAATGCTGCACAGAACCAAGCTACACCTCCCAGGACGGAATCAGCGGTTTTGGTTGAGGACGCCAGCGGGACGAGTAATTACGATCGACATTTTAAGAAGAAGTTATTTCACAAGGCATCGAAGTATCCCAGTAGTTTCCGACCGAAAGGTAAAGACTGGGATTGGAATCAAATCAGTAGTTCTCAAGAGAAAAGCGTGGTCACAACCACCACGACGTCATCGGTTGCGCAAGCTTATTCAGCGACGCAGGCGCCGTCTGAAACTCCATCGCAACCTATGATGACTTCAATCATTCGACCTTCGCACACTATCATGTCACCAACGGTGGCTCCCGTCATGACCATTATTCCTCATCTCTCTACGTTTTCAATGGCGAGCGCGATGATGCCGGACATGTCCGTCCACGCGCCGCCTCACCCGTCCTTACGCGCTCAGTCGCAAGTTGTCAGTAGGATGGTGGTGCCATCGCCATCTCACAGGCATTCTCATTATCATCATCCTCCTCCACCACCACCGCCTCCTCAGATACAACACATCCCCACTAGCTCGATGCCAACCGTCAGGTTGCACAGCATTCAATCGCAAATGGTTCTAGCTCCTCCTCCACCGCCACCACCCCCGGGACATTCTCATCCGTCACACGTCGTTCATCAACAACAGCAAGGGTTAACCAAATTGATTGCGGCTCCTCCGCCACCTCCACCCCCGCCTCCTCAGCAGCAGCAACGAGGACATAGTACGGGAGGACACCGGGGAACGCAACAACACCCAGTCATTCGCCATCCAGGTTGGAATTTTAATTAATGTTAATAAGTAAGATGTTTTTTTTTTTGTTTTTTTATTTGTTTGCTTTGGTAAGCATTTTTAAGAAAATTAACGATTCGGTACTACAATTTTATAGAAAGCGAAAGTAATGTAGTCTACTCGCTAACCAAAACTTTGAGGGCTTGTAAGTAAGTTGTTATCTTTTAAGTTAAAATGGAAACAAATTAAAGTTTAAGATAAATTTTTTTTATATTGTACAGTTAAAAGTAGCGGTGATTTTTCGAAAATTAATGTTTACCATTTCTTTTTTTTTTTTTATTATTGTATGATTAGCTATGTACGCGTTATTAGTAATTGCATTTCGTGAAAACCTATAATTTAGTTTAGAAGATAACTTCAAATGTTATGATAGGAACCTAGTGCATTTTTTAAAAAAAAAAAAAAAAAAGTGTGTAACTTGTAATTTGTTTTGGTTTTTAGTACTTCATCACTACACGGCGTGACTATGCAATTGTAGAGATGATGCGGCTAGGGTGCACTGGAGTGGTGATGACCTTCCACTGGACACTGCCAAACTTTACAAACGGTGGTAAAATTATTGTGATAAACGGCCAAAAAAAGAAAAAAAATACCCCCAAAAAAAATTCTCCCAAACAAAAAAATAGTAAAATAATTCTGCCAACAGTGATAGCAGCTGCTGCACCAAGTACCAATAGTGTTCGTCAGATTCATCACTGCCAACTCATTCGTGTTAATATATCGCTTTTTACAGTATGGTGACAATCACCACTTTCAACAAAATAACTCAAAATAGAGACAAAACAATTTTTGCATTTTTTGAAGTAGACCTCCTTCTCGCATTTTGTTTTTATTCTCAATTATTATATCGTAGTCACTCGGTTTCTCCTCATCAAAGGGCCTTTTTTTTCATTGGTCAGTTTTGAAGTTCAAAAAAAAAAAAAAATGGACGGACCATCGGTTGTACTATTAATGATTGTGTGGATCGAGGAGAGAATGTAAAATAAAGAATTCGGTGTTAATATACCTCAAAGTTCTGGACAAGATGGTTCCTCATCTGTAGATGTTCGCGCGCGATTGAGGCTGCAGAAGAGTTAGTATTTATTTTGATGGTAACTAATTAGTAATGTACATACAGATCTGCTCTGAAGAAATAAAAAGTATCCGATTTTTATTTTATTTCTGCATAAACCGTTGAAAGCGCTGAAGCCCTTGGATTGGTGTTCCTGATGGAGAAGGAAAGTTCTGTTCGTCATACAGTTTGTGTGCGCGCATCAATTTCTTCTCGCAGAGAGGCGCATCAATCTCTTCCTGTGAGTGTAATCGACAAAATTCTCCTTTCCAAGTGGAAACCACTCAGCAAGCGTCTAATGTCTCAACGTATGTGATCTCAACAAATGGTGTGGAAAGACACTTGCTGCCGCGAAATAATTTTTCACAACCAAAGTCTTAATAAAAAAGAGGTTAATGATATTAAATTGGGTACGGACAGTCAGTAGTGTGGCGCATCTCGCTTACTGCGAATTTGTACAGTAGTCCGTACCCTATATTAAATGTCTGTATTTTAACATTTTGGTCATAAGCAATTTCGCGTACCGGTATGCAATTATTTACAGTATCTATCTACCCTTTTCTTGTGGCCCGAATTATGGTGAACCTCTTTGTAAGTGATAATTTTTTCTGTGGAGAAGACCTTTTAAATACATGAGAACTATATTATTGAAAATTTAACAAGCTTTAACTTTTGTTTTTTTTAAAAAAACAAGCTTTATTTTTATTTTCACCGAACATTCAAATATAAAAATACATGAATATATAAGCTGGTAATTACAATTTTATTTATTTTTTATTTTATTTTATTGAGGTTCCAACCAAGCATCAAAAGCTTGTTACGCGAACCTCTTTCGAGAATATCTTGTGATTTAAAATAATAATTATTTTTAAATTTTTTATTCTGAAGAAACTAGTAAATTGTTACCAAATGTTAATTTACATAAAATCATAATTTAATCTAATTCAATATGGCTTTCTCTATTCTCGACAACTTTTTCTAATCGTCTGCGCCGCAAGTCAACGCTAATGTTTATAAACCGCATTGAGACAAATCTTGCCACTCTTCAACGGTTACATGACATCTTAATGCCAAAACAAAAATATTCTGTGTTAAGAGCCATAAGATAATTTAATTATGTTAGATACCGTACTATTCTAGATAATAAGAGACCTTGCGTTTAACATTACCGTAGGCGACGTTAACTACGTTAACATGCAAAGTGACGTCATAGCATAACTTTCAAAAATGTGCCGACATCGGATCCATAGCAAAACGCGAGGTACTTAACTTCGCTTACGTAGCGTTAAGCGCAAGGTCTCTATTATTTTGCTTAACCAAACCTAAATAATAAAAATATCTTTTGGTCGTTTTGAGGTATCGTAAGTTTTTTTGTCATTTTGACGTAGTTATTTTTGTTTTAGGCATTTTGACGTGTCACGCTCTTCAACAATGGTCAATTTCAGTTGTTCTATTGTTGTAAATTAATGAAATAGTGACGTCAAAGATTGAGTTAGTAAGTAAAGAAAATTTTACATGTTCAAATTCGCCAAAAAAACCCCCCATAGTTTTGATTATGTTGCACAAGATTTCACGAGGGGGTCCCACTTTTATTGCGGGATCCCGTAGTATAAAGCTTGTTAAATTTTCAATACTGTATTATGGTTTCCACTTAAGAAGTATTTTCAAATTTTTTGTTATAATTATAATGAGAATATAATTATTTGTGACACTCGACATTTTACGATTTAAAGCCAAATTTCGCACTCACAGGAAGTGGTTCATGAAGACTCCATTCAACTCACAAGGACCAATAATTCTAGGACTTTTTTTTAATGGTTTATGCGGAGAGAAAAAAAAAAACTGAAAGAAAGTCGGATACATTGTGGATCAGAGCGATGTAATAATATCGAACATTTAGGTTCGTTATTAAGTATAAAAACAAAAACTAACTGTGTTAGAAGATCCCATCAAGTACAAAAAGTTTTAAAAAAAAATAATTATTATTATATCATCTTCATTTTTATTTTATAAAAAAGAGGGAAGAGGAATAATTACGGTATAATTGCGAATGTGAGCATTTTATTTTCGTAGATGAGAAACGATAGGAATTATATTGTTCGCTTTTTACTCCCACATCTGGTTTTTTTTTTTAATGTTATCATTATTTCGAGTGAGAAAAACGGTCTCAAGTTGTTTTGTGTATTCTTGTAGGGATTTATACTTTTACGCCATAATTATTATTATTATTATTAGCGTCGATGTATAAGTTTCCTTATTTATTCGTTTCAAGAAAAAAAAGGTTCGATAAAAAGTAACTGCCATTTTAAGTATTTCGATATATTTTGTCGGTATTTCTCTCGTATTTCTTTATTATTATTGTATTTTTGTAGGGGTTTATTTAAATGCGATGGAACTTTTTAATATTTTTGTTGGGGGATTTTAAGTCACACACACACCCATCTTTACAATTAATTATTCAATTATACAATAATTATTATTTAATTAAAAGCTCTGATTGTAAAGCAACATGCACATTGTTCGCATCTTTAACTACATAAAAATGTATATAGAATTATTGTACTCTTTTACTCTCTCTTTCGTTTGATGCTGATCCGGTCATCTTAATTGTTACTGTTTCAAAATAAAAGCTTCATCAAAAACAAAATACAATCTTTTTAAAATTTATTTACCTCTCGTAGATTTGTCATTTGAAGTGAAATGACCAGAGGAATGACCTCAACAAAATGAAATGATGCTTCCTTAATGAAATCTTAAACCTGTGTAGATTACGTTTGAATTAAGACTGGTTTATGAATTAAGTTTTAACTTCCTGTTTATTGAAATAAAAATGTTCACCGTTCGGATTATAATTGGTTGGGGTTTTTAAATAAATGGAATAGTTATTTTTCTAAAATTTTAAGGGTAAAAAATTAAATAATTTAAGTCAGGAAGTGGTATTGAAAAGTAGTTTCCCCCTCCCTTATTCTGACCTTGTGAAGCGTGTTAAGTAATGTGCTCTCCTGTTTCACTCGTTCAGGTCATCTCTCCATTCAAAATCCATCAGGAGGACTAAATTATTTTTCAAAGAACCAATCGTTACCACTGTAATATTTTTTTCACGTTGGAAATTTGGCAAAATTTACAGTTTCTGTCTTCAAAATATATTACAGTAGTTGTACGCTACCCTTCTGCGCCACTGTAGACTAATCTTCATCTGTTCGCCCCGCCCATAACTGAAAAGGCGTTGCCGCGACGTCATCAGTTGAAAGAAGGTTGTCATGGCGATGGTGGTGACGTCGAACGGTCGGTAAGTAGGGAACAAGCGGGTAATCACCTCCCAGATAGAACAAATCTTTATAATATTATCATTTATTTTTATTTACCTCGCGAGTTTTCCTCAGGTGTGTGTGTGTTCTACTCTCTCAAGTATAGTGTATTATAATAATTGTTATTGTGTTCGCGCAAACACGTGAGTTTCCTCCGCGCATACTTACTTGGTAGCGGTTGTGGGAATTCTACGCGCGTTTTCGGTGTTTACGCCAACTTTTCACCGGGTTAAACAATGTGAACTTTTAACGCGCTTCCAAAACTTACTGCACCTGCGAAGAAATTAAGTAAAGCAATTACTGCTTACCGGTACATCATGTTCGTGGATTAAAATTAAAGTTAATATTTAATTGACAAAATTAATTCCGGTAAGTTTTAATAATTAATTTTGTAAAAGTTTATGATGACCGTTGTTTTATTATGCGGAGTAGATAACCGCTCCAAAAAGTTTACCTTTTATTATTCACTACTCAGAAATTTAAATTTAATATTAAGATTAATTGTGAAGATGCCGGGAATTTTAATAATATTGACTGAATGATAAAATTTGAAAGAAATTATGTGTTCGGAAAGTCGGTGTGCACTGTAGATTTGGCACGACTACCGGTACTGTACATAGTCCGAATGTTTCTCAACCTTTTTTGTGCTATACCCCACTCTGATCCTACTATAATATTTTTTTTTTTTGGTGAAAAAGGATAAATTTAGCCCATTTTTGGGCAGAATATAACCGGTAAGTAATTTTTGGCTCTCTTTTTCCTGAGCAGCGCAATTTTAAGTAGGCTGCTAAGTGGCGAATTACTCTGCCTATAGCGCCGTGGTTGGTAAAAGCTACTACGATAAGTTAAGATTACGTTATTGATTTATTGTTAGGTGATTGACAATAAATCAATAACATAATTTTAACCTATGAGTAGTATGTTATTGTCCATTTTTTGGCCTAACCTAACTATTCTCCTGGGGCAGTGTAGCCCACAAGGTGTCTTGAATGCCTAGAACTTTAGCGCGCTGGTCAAGGAAAATAGACCTTAAATTTTGAGCTAATATTTGGATTGACTCGTTAAAAAAAACCTTGTCTCAATGTTAACTACGCCATTGCCCCCGTTGACAAACGTAGACATACTGTAGGGTGAAATTGTCTCTGATTTTCGAACACGTATTTTTTACGTTTAAATAATTATCGTTACGGTAATTAAAAATTATTAATGGTTTTTAAATTGAAACTGTAATCAGAAGGGAAAAAATAGCGAAAATTATGTGTTAATGGCATTTTTTTAAACAAGATTTATCGCTCTTATTAAGCGTCCGGATTAAACTTACTTTGGGCCGCAGACAAAAATATATACGGTACTTTTCAGGTCCTCCCGGTAACAAAAACACAGTTGGAAAATTAAGGAATGTTTTTTTGAAAATGTATAAATATTGTTTTGGGAAAATTAATAAACTTTTTAAGAAAATGGAACAAAAAAAATTGGTCCGTAAAAAAAAAAAAGTTAAAGGAAATGATCAAAATCTTTATTAATGGAATGTTTTATGAAAATGGAACAAATGTTTTTAGTTAGGCCAAGAAAGTTTTGGAAAAATTACAGTAACAATATATTATTTTTTTAGACAAATATTATTAACAAATCTTTTAGAAAAAAAAAATTATTAAGGAAAAAAACAAAATTTTTTTACGGAAATATGCAAATTTAAAAAAAAAAATTAAAGAAAATTAAGAAAATAATTTTTACGGTATGGAAATTTGCAAAATTTTAGATAAATGAAAAAAAGTTTTGAAAATGGAACAAATTTTTTAAGAACGTTAACAAATTTTTTTAACAAGAGCTGGTGGTCCCAAACATTATCCTTATTCCCGTAGGCCATGTCGATGATCATATTACATGTATTACCTTTCATTAATGTATTAAACGAGTTCAATGTCGCCTCTACATAGCTATAATAATGATTTTTTGGTTATAGTCCGTAAACTTACATCCGACTATCATTAGGCTATTATTATTATTATTTTTTTTTTTTAATATTCAAAGCGCAACTTTTTTATATCAAAAGTTCTATTTTTTATTATTTTGTATTAGATTTTTGTTTGAATAAAGTTCCACTAACCCCGAAATTATTTGCTTTTCCGCCCCACAATCTCACAATATGTCAAAATTGTTTCGGTTCCACAACACAATAATCGCGTTTTCCTTTCGCTTTTTTTGTTAAGTAAACACAAGCACTGGGATGACGGAGTGATGGGGAGCCCATTATCAAAATATTTGTTAAACTAATAATTCTTCTTGCCACACTTTTATAAATCTATTCAACTTTTTCTTTATTACTTGGTTTTGTATTGTGTTCAGAAAGTCGGTGTGCACTTATTTATACACGGTGTGTGGTAGAAATAGTAATGAGACTGTTTGAATAAAAATTTGTATTTATTGTAAAAATATGTGAGGTTTTTTTGGTTGTTGTGATTTTCGGGATTTATAAATTTAAAATACTGTAATTATTTTCTGAAATGTTCTCAAGTTATTTGCTCTCATTATTTTTGTTATTTTTTTTTTTTTTTGCATTTTTTGTGAATAATTTTCTTCCGATGAATTTCGATTAGAATTTGTTCAATGAGAATAAATAACAAACCAAATTTCAATTAATGTTTATTTCAGTTTTCTAAAACCTCAAAAATGCTGTGTATTTTATTTTCGGCACTACGGTAATTTCTGAAATAGTGAAATTGATTAAACCAAGATCTATCTATACACTGGTCTCTCGACTCTTAAGTAAAAGTTGAGTTAGGAACTCTCCCTCCCCCCAGATGGCGTGTGCAAAAAGTTGAGTTTTTTAACACTGACACGACGCCTCCTACTAGTTGTCGTCAAGCCAGTAATTTCTCGTAATATTCCTAACACGACCGCCATCTAGGGGGAGCGGAGTCCCTAACCCAATTGTTTGTTATGAGCTGATTGATCAGTGATCTATGAC
>JAQGAZ010001702.1:0-25556 GCA_034692225.1 Polydesmus complanatus
CAAATGACACGTGACAATAATTATTTTCGAAAAAGTCTTGTGGGTGTGAATGATTTCAACAGTGTGATCTGTGATTGTTTCTCTTCATTCCTTAGCTTAAAAATTTCAACACTTTTAAAAAGCGGATGCCGCATCACAAACGTTAGGTAACGAGAGAAATAAGGTAACGAGAGGTTTTGCGCAAACTCACTAATATTTCTTTCATTAATTGGTATTTTATGAAGTTAAAAAGTGAATAAAGCATATTTTACAAAAATGTTTTAATAAAAATCTGCATTGTTTCTTTTTATCGCCTTTAGTTCCTTTCTGTTTTTTATCGTTTTGGTATCTTTAATTTTTTTTTTAAATTGTCTTTCATTTATTAATTATGTCAATTGGTAGGTGCTCTCTTATCTTTAATTTTTAAAATTTGTAGTTTGTGATTTCATTTTTTCATTTATCAAGTCATAAAAATCATTGTAATTTTTAGTAAGTTATTTAATGCTTTAATTTTTATAAAACATTTTTTCTGTTATTGACCAAATAAATTAAAAATTATTAGCAAAGGGTTTTCTTTTCTCAATTTATTAAATTGATATAATTCCTTTTTTTTTATTTTATTTTAATTAATGCAAATTTAAATAATCGTAAATAAAGAACAAGTACTGTTGTTTTGAGATTCATAAACTACTAGATTTTGATAAAAAATTTTATTTATTTTCTTTACTTAACCCAATCCTTTTATAGAGTCTGAGTGGTGGCAGAATTTTATTAAGTACATTATTCGTTTTATTGCAAATGTTTTTTTAATTAAGTCATTTATCATATTTGTTATACACGTATTAATATTAAAATAAATGTTTTATTGTCTCGTCTTAGCTGTTGTTGGTTGAAATCATTGCTTTTATTTTATATTTTGCTTTTATTTATGGCCAAAAACGCAAGGTAATTATACTTTGGCCACTTTTTTGGCTCTCTCCCTTGTTATTTGTTTGCAATTACTGTACTTATGTTTTTATATTGTTGTTTGTAATAATCTGTTTATCTTATTTTATAAGAAAATCCAAAAAAATTCTTTGTTTTTCTAATTCGTTTTTTCCTTATTTTTATTAATTTATTTATGAATTAACATAATATTTTTTTATTTTAATAGCTGTCATTTTGTCATTCATCTTGCTAACGATTGGATAATCCCTTTTTATGTACGCCTTAACCCGCTCCCCAGCGGGGTGAAGCGCTGATGAGCGCAGCGTCAGCCACGCCACCACACGGCAGTTGAGATGCTGCTGTCAACGTGGAAACATGCTTTTTCTCATAGCTCTCATAGCGTCCTTTTTCATTCCTTTGTTCTTTTATTACCAATTTTCATTGTTTTTGACTGAATTGTTTTGTGAATTGTGAGTCGTTTGAAAAGCAACACTCATTCACTTCACAGTTCAAACGATCATTTAATTTAATTTTAATATTATTTTTGTGAAATGACTGGTTTTTGGTAACACGTGTTTTTCTTACAGAGGCCTATTTAATCTTTACACACGATCGTGAAACACGTGTGTTGCTCAGCACGTTTTCCAATGTTTTATTTCAACCACGTGTTTTGAAAGCACATGCTATTTTTTTTTTTTGATACCACGTGGTTTTCAACTGTGCTTTTTGTTGTCGTTTTGAAACACGGGTTATGTTAATGATATTAAACAGGAGCTGAAGTTTATTCAGTTTTTTAAAATCAAATCTTAAAAATTGAGATTATAATTATAAAAATTATAATCTTTTCAATAATATCTTTTGTTTACCGGTTAGAGTGGGATTTGTTAGACCAAACTCGTTGTATCTATCTTTTATATCCTGAAATGTAACACCTACCTAGCCATTTTGCATTTAGTTCTCAGCTAAATCTTATTGTTGTACAATAATTTTTTTAATTTTAATTTTTATAATATATTTTTTTTTATAGATTAAATATTTATTTCAGGTTATTATTTTAAAAATTGAAATCTGCTTATTATTTTTTTTTTATTTAATTCTTCAATTTGGGGGTGGGATTATTTATAACACCAAACCTAACATTGGTTTCAGTTTCTTAGAATATCGATTTTGAAAATTTGTACTCAATTAAGCTTCATTTTTTTGTTTTATTTTATTGTTATTTGGATTTTTTTAGAAAACGTCTAGCAGTATAATATATATTTTCTCATTTGTTCTTTATTTTACTTCTATCTTGATATGTCATTTTTTTGCCTACTCACATAATGTAGGTATTTTTTTTAATGGTTTGTGTTTATTTATCTTCATTTTTATATTTTTATATTAAATTATTTTTAATTTTACCAAAATTATATCGAAACATCATTTAATTTTTAATTTTTTTTTTCAAACATGATTATGGGTTTAATTGTAAATATTAATTAGAAAATTAAATACTTGAGTAATGAGTTCTCTTAAGCTTTATTGTGAATGTGATTGGTCACAGGGTTTAAAACTGGTCTCCACTTGCAAACTTTTAAGTCATTCTTATTAAACTTTTGTCATCATGTTAGGTAAACACAGAGCAAATATCATATCATTTACATTATAAGAACAAAAAAAAAATTTTAATTTTGTCGTTGATCAACATTAAGTTTAACAGTCAATGACAGTTGAAGACGATGCAGTTAAGAAGTATTTTGTTTTTCTTTTACTAAAAGGTCTCGCATTGTCTTCGCCTAGGTCATCTTTTTGATTGCCTTTTATTACTAAACATTTTACAAAAAAAATATTATGGGAGTGTGACAATGTACTCCACAATTTGCTTCGTTTCAAACAATTTCTTAAAGAAAAAATCAAGTTAAATTTTCCGACCAACCTTCATTAATTTTCTAGCCTGCAGTAACTTGTTTAGGTATTAGTAGCACGATGTTAGTTGCTATTTTTTTATTTTTTAAAATTATAAATTTTGTTTTAACTACGGCTATGAAGTAGTTTATAACATCAAAATTTATGAAATTGTGATTGATCTATATTTGGCTGTTACCACCTTAATTTATTCTTTAATGACATTCACTGCAATTGCTCCGGCTTTTATTTTTTAATTTAAAGCATTTATTTTTCAAATGTCAGATTTTCTTGTTCATAATTTTAGAACTTGTTTGAATGATTTTATTTTTTTACTGAATGGTTTAAATTCTGTCCTTTCACTTCTGTCTAGTCGAATCGGTGAAGTGAACTTAAATGTATAACGGTCCTTTATTCGATTGCGTTGAAAGTTGATAGTTTGATATGTCGTGGTAGTCTCTAAGAGTTTTTCACCCTGCCTTATCTGTTAAAGGCTTTGTAATATTTTTCATTTTAATTTTTAATTTTATAAAGTTTCATTTGTTAATTTAGTTGCAAAGATTTTTTAATTATTTTATGATTTGTGGTGTTTTTTTTTTTTCTAAAGTTTTTGTAATTTTAGCAGTAAAAACATGCCATATTTTAATTTTTTGCATTGTCAGTTTTGAATGACAACATTATTATAAAGTACTTTTTATTTATTTGCATATTTTTTTTGTAAATAATTTAATTTAAATAATCGTTTTATGGTTTTGTTTACAATTTTAATTAATTTCTTTGATGCTAATACTAATTAATTATAGAAGATCTGAGTTGTTGAATTTGAGAAATTCAAGTTTTTCCCTGTAAAAACTATTATGATTTTTTTTTATTTTAATGATTACATCAGCTTTATTCCAGATATTAATTTTTGTTTAAGTTATTGCATTTTTCTTTATTACTCCATTAATTTTTTTTTAAAATTTAATTTATTTATTTATTTTTTTTATGAATGGGATTTTTTTTTAAATTTAGTTTTCATTTTATTTATTTTGTTTTTGTTTTTGTTAAAGTTTACTTTATAAATTGTAAGTCTTAAATTAAAAGCAAAAACTAAACAATATTTGGTTAATTACACTATAATTATTATAAAGTTCAATAAATTTTAAAGTTGTATTGAAAGAGTGTTCATTTTGGTTTTTACTTATTTTAAGGGTAAACTCTTGCATTTTGTTTTCGAAAATTAAACTTGGTCGCCATACTGTTTTTTCTTGAATTTGGCACCCTCTCGTCCCGTGTACAATGTTTTAACGCCTTTCTTTTTTAAATCTAGTTTTTTTTGATTTATGAATTTATTACTGAAGTACAGTAGTGAGTAGTTTACTTATGTAATTAATTTAATATGACTTTATACATTCCATTCTTATTATTTTAGTTACCATACTTTATTATTATTTTTAAAGATTTTTTTTTTAATTTTTTATTGTCCTTAATGTTTCTTGTCCTTAATGTTCCTTAATGTTTCTTGTCCTTTTTGTTTTATCATTTTAAATTGCAATTCTTTAATTAAATATTAGAAAGTTAATAGCATATTTTATTATTTTTTTTGGTTGCGTTTTTAATTAAATGTTTCAATTGATTAAAATTTCAAGTTTTCATTGCAATTAATTTCATATTTATTTAAATGTTTTTACATTTTTTTTTGTTTGTATTTTTGCAGTACAAGTATTATATTATAAGAGTGTTAAACTCTTATATGTTTAATAAAGGTTAGAAATTTTGATTTAAGAAGTTATTTGGAAAATGTGTTTTATTAATACAATGTATAACATTGGAGGAAAGAATTAAGGTTCATTTTATTCAAATTAATATTTGAAATTATGATTTGGTTGCAATAATATTTAACGCAGCCAGGTTCTTAATTGCGGGTATATTTCGCGCTTCTTTTTTGCTCCATATTTAATATTAAGGCAAATATTCACGTTGTATTTTTGGGTAATTTTGCTTAAAAATCTTAAATTTTACTTTTTTGCACCAATTTGTTGTTTGGGCATTTTATTTAACTATTTTTATTAACATTTTGTTTTTTGAATTTATAGTTGTGTTTCTATAGTTTTATATACTGCTCAATAAGTCTTGATTTACTTTGTTAAATGAATCTTTGTTTTTTTGCTATATTTTTAGCTGAAAAAATTAAATAGGCTACTGTACATGTAATAATTTACTTAAATGTTTGCCTCCGACTGAGATACTGTATTTAGTTAGATCTAGAGTGGTAATGTAAAGGATTTAAAGCTTTTTGTTTTCTACTTGCTCTGAGTTTGTTTTTAGCAGACTTTTATTTACTTTTAGTTATAGCTAGGCTAAGCACTTGTTAGTTTTGTCCTCAAACTTTTTTTAAATTGAATTCTTTGCTTCTTTTAATAGAGTTTTCTTTTTTTTTGTAATTTGATTTTACAATTTTTTTTTTAGTTTATTTTTTGTTACTTTCCCTATTGTTTGTTAAAATACAAAATTTAAACAAATCTACATTAAATGAAGTAACTAAAATAATTTATTTACTGGTTGTGTTAAGAATGTAAAAGGGTTTAATTCCACGTATTGTACTTATGTGGATTTTTCCAAAATGGTTTTTTTGTGCTTTCTGTTTTTTTTATTGATTTTTGAATTATTTTTTTAATTTATTGATTAATTTTATTTTATGCGTTTTTCAACCTTAATAATAATTATTAATTTTTTAATGAAAGTTACCGAAATGGTTTCTTCGGTTTTCAGATTTTGTTTTTAGTTTTCACTATTTATTCACTAGCACTATGAAATGAGTTTTCGAAAATTACGTGCATTTTATTTCTAAATACTTGTTTTAAATTGAATTATCGGAAGTAATTTCGATGTTTATTGCGTTTACATCAACCACAACGTTTTCATCAGAACCGTTTGCCTGACCTCCATTGCTTCAGTCATAAAATAGTTCTCAATTGCACTGTTTTTTTAATGGTTTTGATATCTTATTTTCTATAACGGTTTTTCATTAATTATTTTTTTTAATTATTTTTCATTTATTAATTTTATCAATTGGTAGGTGCTCTCCTACATTTACTTTTTATAATTTGTAGTTTGTGATTTTATTCTTTCATTTATCTATTCATAAAAATCATTGTTATTTTTAGCAAGTTTTGATGCTTTAATTTTCTAATACATTTTTTCTATTATTGACTAGTGATTAAAAATGCTTTCAACTACTATATCAACATTCCAAATAAATTTAAACATTATTAGCAAAGGTTTTTCTTTTTTCAATTTATTTAAAGTACTGTTGTTTTGAGATTCATAAACTACTAGATTTTCATAAAAAATTGTATTAATCTCCTTTTCTTAACCCAATCCTATTAAAAGGTCTGAGTGGTGGCAGAATTTTATTAAGTACATTATTCGTTTTATTGCAAATATTTTTTTAATTAATTTATTTATCATGTTTGTTATACACGCATTAATATTAAAATAAACGTTTTATTGTCTCGTTTTAGCTGTTTTTGGTTGAAATCATTGCTTTTATTTATCATTTGGCTTTTATTTATGGCCAAAAACGCAGGCTAATTATATTTTGGCCACTTCTTCTAAGTTGTAAATGTATCTCTCCCTTGTTATTAAATTTTGTTTGCAATAATTTACTGTACTTATGTTTGTACGTATTGTTGTTTGTAATAATCTGTTTATCTTAATTTATAAGAAAATCCAAAAAAATTCTTTGTTTTTCTAATTTGTTTTTTCCTTATTTTTAGTTATTATTATGTTAAATAATAATTTTTTATTTTAATAATAGTCTTTTTCTCATTTATCTTGCTCGCCATTGGATAATCTCTTTTTATATAACCCGCTCCCCAGCGGAGTGAAGCGCTGATGAGCGCAGCGTCAGCCACGCCACCACACGCCAGTAGTTGAGATGCTGCTGTCAACGTGGAAGCATGCTTTTCTCAAAGCTCTCATAGCGTCCTTTTTCATTCCTTTGTTCTTTGTTTCCCAATTTTCATTGTTCTTAATTGAATTATTTTGTGAATTGTGAGTCGTTTGAAGAGCAACCACTCATTCACTTCACATTTCATAAGACCATTTAATTCAATATTAATATTATTTTTGTAAAAGGACTGGTTTTTCAGGTAGTGAAATAACAACGTGATTTTTGGTAGCACGTGGTTTCTATTAAAACTACAGTATGTTTCTCTTATGTATTTAATCTTCACACACAATCATCTTTAAGCACGTGTTTTGCACAACACGTTTTTCCAATTTTTTATTTCAACCACGTGTTTTTTTATGGTACCACGTGGTTTTCAACTGTGCTTTTTGTTGTTTTGAAACACATGTTATGTTAATGATATTGAACAGGAGCTGAGGTTAATTCATATTAGGTGCACCTACGTGTATTTTAAAATCAAATCTTAAAAAAATAAGATAACTTGTTTATTTACTGGTTAGAGTGGGGTTTGTTAGATCCAACTCGTTGTAGGCCTATCCATCTTTTATATCTTGAAATGTAACACCTAGATAACGATTTTGCATTTAGTTCTCAGTTAAATCTTAGTTTTGTATTATTTTTTTTAATTCAAATTTAATTTATTAATTTTGTTATTTTAATTTAATTATTTAAATTATAATTTTATTCCGGTTTCCAGTCACCACATTTTATTTTGCTAGGTTTTTATTTATTTCTTGGTTTTACTAGTTTACACTTTATTCATTTAATTGCTTTAAGTTGGTGGGGAATCCCTATTTTTTTTTCTGAATAATTTACATTTAATTTTACTATTTTTTTTAAATAATGTTTGTAAATAATGTTTTAATTTGAATATGCAATGTTTCTTTTTGTCTTTTCTTATTTGAGTCGCTACTCCAGTAATTTTGGCGTTTTTTTAATTTTATTAATGTGTTTGAATTACCCTAATTTTTTAAGGTTTTTATTTTATTATTAATTTTATATGTTTTGATTGCTTCAGTGCGTTCCTGGCAGGCCTTTTAGTTCATAGCACATTTATGCGTTAGAAATCAGTTTTGAAAGATTTTCTTTTTTTTTAAACCATCGGTTTTATAGTTATTGTTAAAAATAACAATAACAAGAGCATATATTATTTGATTTTCTCATCTTCATTTTGTTTGACCATTTTTTGTTGGCTTTTTGTTTCTAAGATGATTAATTGTTTTTATTATTAGGCATATATTTTTATTGTTTTGAAAATAAATTTTGTATTTGAGTTTTGGTTTTTCATTTTATTAATTTTTTTTATACTGTTATGTTTTTTTTTTCTATTTTGCTTTATTATTTTTGTTGATATCAATAGCTGTTATGTTCTCTTTTAAGTAAGTTTGGGAAGCTAAAATTAGAATTTTATTTAAAAAAAATGCATTTTTATTATTGCTTAATTTAATTTTTTTTTATTAATTCAATATTACATGTATCTCATTGCTATAAACTTGAGTAAAGTTTACCTGAAATTGACCTGTAAATCTTTTTTTTAAAAGTTATTCTTATTAAACTTTTGTCGCCATGTTAACTAAACACAGAACAAGTATTATATCCATTTACATAATAAGAACAAAAATTTTTTTAAATATTGTCATTGATCAACATTAAGTTTAATTACAACAGTCAATGACAGTTGAAGACGATGAACTGTAGTTAAGAAGTATTTTGTTTTTCTTATACTAAAAGATCTCACTTTGCCTTCGCCTAGGTAATCTTTTTGATTACATTTTATTACTAAACTTTTTACAAAAAAAAAAAAAATTATGGGAGTGACAATGTACTCCACAATTTACTTCAAATTTGAATTGTCCGACCAACCTTCATTAATTACGTAGTCTACAGTAATTTGTTTAGTAGCTATTTTTTAAATTTTAGCTAATAGTAGCTAATTTTTGTATTTCATACTTTAAAATTATAAATTTTGTTTTAATTACGGCTTAGGAGAGATTTTCTGGTTCATAATTTTAGAACTTGGTTGAATGATTTTATTTTTTCACTAAGTGGTTTAATTCTGTCCTTTTACTTCTATCTGGATCTGTTAAGGGCTTTATAAAATTAAAAACATTAAAAAGATTCATTTGTTAATTTAATTGTAAAGATTTTTTAATTCTCTTTTTATTTATTTGCATTTTTTTATGTACATAATTTAAGGAATTGTTTTATGGTTTTGTTTACAATTCTAATTAATTATATAATGATAAAACTTAAAAGTTTTAAATATTTTAAATTTTTCATTTAATAAGCATCGAGTAGGTTGGTTGATTCATTTTGACTAAAATGTGTTTTCCAAACAACTTTTTTCTATTAATCTACCTAATAGTAATTTCATTTTAACAAAAAAAAAAAATGATTTTGAAATATATTAAAATAATTGGTTAATTTTATTAGACCAAGAGTCGTAGTTGTTGAATTTGTGAAATTCAAGTTTTTTCCTGTAAAAACTAATTGATTTCTAATTTGCTTTGATTTTGATTTAAAAAAAAAAAAAATTAATGTATGATTTTTTTTTTATTTTAATGATTGGTCATCATTTTAAAAACTGAACGCCATGTAATTAAATTCCAAAGAAAATTTATAATTTTTATATTTAAGTGACAATAATTGTTTTTGCTTCTCTTTTGCAAACAAGTGTAAGAGTATTCTAGTCAATATTTGTATGTCTATCTATTTGAGGAATGGTGATTTCACGGAAAAGTCAATAATTTGTAGTGATTTTTTAATACGTGTATTTGCCAGAATCACTTAGAACACTGACAACTAGTATAAAGCTGATGTACTATTTTTTTTAATTTTTATTTAATTTATTGCATTTTGCTTTATTTTTCCATTAGTTTTTTTTAAAAATTTAATTTATTTATTTATTTTATAGATGGGGAATTTATTTTAAATTTGGATTTTACAGTATTTTATTTTTGTTAAAGTTTGCTTTATAAAAATTATAATGTAATTAACCAAATATATTGTTTAGTTTTTGTTTTTAATTAAAAGTTTACAGTTTATCAAGTTCGATAAATTTTAGAGTTCGTTTGCTGGTCATGGAAATATGCTGTTTTTTCTTCGATTTGCTTCCCCCCCTCCCCTATGTACAATGTTTTAACTCCTTTCTTTTTTAAATCTAGTTTTTTTTTTACTTGTGAATTCATTACTGAAGTAAAGTAACGAGTCTAGGTTACTTATTTAATTAATTTAATATGACTTTATACATTCCATTCTTATTATTTTAGTTACAATTATTTATTTATTATTTTTTTTAAGGAATTTTTTTTTCGATTTTTTATTCTCTTTAATTATTACCAAACTGTTGTTATTGTACACACTTTAATTTTACTACTGCTATAAAAAGGTGCATTGTTAAATTTGTTCTAATGTATGTTTGGATTGTTATCTATTAAATTTATACTGTAGAGGAACTGGCACTCTTTGTTTGTTATACCTTTCTTGACATAACTTTTTTGCAAATTTTGGATGTATTGTGGATCAATTGAATTTAGTTCTCCGTTTATTTTAATGTTGATTAATTGAACATAATTTAAATTTGCTCAAAGTCTTCAGTAATTATGTGTTTATTTTATTTTGTTGCTAGAATTTGATATTTTGAGCTCATTTTCTTATTTATTTTTTTAAAAAAAGTAATTTGTTTTTATTTTGCCTAAATAGGCTTCTTCCAATTGGCTGCAAAATGGCAATCGTATTTTGCTGAATTTTAGTTGCAAAATATACTTCTCTACTTTTTGTTACATTTAAAAATTTAATGATTGTTGTTTAATTAATTCATTTTTTAATTAATTAAACTTTTAATTAAATTTCCAAATTTTTTTAAATAAGTCATTTTTTTTGTTTGTTTTGTTTACTTTCTTGTCTAACTCTCTTTCTGTATGCTGAGATCGCTTAGTTGAAATATTTAATTTCCATTTTGGTTTCTATTGGCAGGCATTGTTTTCTTAATTAGTTTTATGTTTTACATTCAGAATTATTTTCTATTTTTCTCCGTTAACATTGTTAAAATAATTTGGTTTACATTGCTCTTCATTAAATTTTTAATTTAATTTATTAATTTCTGATTAACAATTTATGAATTAGCAGAGTTTAAAATGCTGTGGTAAATAGTAAAACTGTTGATGGCAGTGTTTTCAATTTTTAAAATGTTTTCATTTTTTTTATTATGTTTTCGCTGTATCTTTATTCCAGAAGCAACACTTTCCTAATAGGAATTATTTTCTAATTGATGAATTTAGTTTTTTTTTAAAATTTTAATTGTTTTATAGCAGCATTTGATTTTATAATTTAATTTTGAGCTATTCCTATTAATTTTCAGTAGCTGTGTTGCTTTCTTGGCACCAGTAATTCCAGCGCATTTCTTATGCATTCTGTTTTCATATGAAATGTATTGAATGCAACCAAGCGTTTGTAATTGATTTGTTAATGATGTGATTCATTAGTTAATTGTAGTATTCTTAATTTATTTTTATTAAAATTTTTTTTTTTTATTTAATTAATTTTTAAAGTACATGTACTGTTATATAAAGCAATATGTACATCAAGTGTATTTTTAATTTGAACAACAAAAAATTCATTAATTAAGTAATTTTAGCCAGTGGTTTTGATACTCTAGCCAATTAGAATTGTTTCTATTTTTATTTTAGATTTAGATTTTTTTTTTGATTTATTTTAAATTTAAATTGCAGCTATATAACTTAATTTTCTTTTTATTATACCTTAGTGTTTTTGCATTTTTGTTTGCAAGACTACCATTGATTCAGTTACAAAATAGTTATAAAAACAAAAACTTTAATATTACCCATCACAAATAAATAGTTCTGAAGTGCCTTTTTTTTTATCATTTTGATAAATTGTCTTTCATTTATTAATTTTGTCAATTGCTCTCCTACCTTTAATTATTTTATAATTAATAGTTTGTGATTTTATTTTTTTCATTCATCTAGTCGTAAAAATCATTGCAATTTTTAGTAAGTTTTGATGCTTTAATTTTTATAATACATTTTTTCTATCATTGACCAGTAGTTATATTAAAATTCCAAATAAATTTGAAAATTATTAGCAAAGGTTTTTCTTTATTTCATGGATGTGGTGACAGGAGGTTACTTCACTATACAATTTACTTCCGATCAATTTTACTGTTGAACAGTAACGGATTCGGCAATACATTGCTCTATTTATGCTCTAGCGAGAGAACATTCTCGAAACTGTATTTTGGATAAATACAGAGATTAATTATAATTGCTTAATTTGCATACGAGTTATTCTCGAGACTCCTTTTTCTATTGTTTAACTAATTTAAACATTAACGCATTGAGTGAACTTCTAACTACCACAATGGAAAAATCAATAATTTCTCTTCAAATTAATTTTTATTTTTTTAATGTAATTTTATTATCTAAAATTATGTTTAAATATTGCTTTTTGGTCAGAAATTCAAATTATAACACTTTGTTTTATATGTGTTTTTTGAGTGATATTTCCTAATTATAATTAAAACTGCATACTGTACTTATTTCTATTTCATAACATTTTAATGATTTTATTTGAATCGCTTGTACAGGTATTCAGTATCTATGTTTCTTCCTTTTGTTCTATCACTTAAATTTGTCAGTTTTCGGATTCACAAACTATTTTGATAATGTTTTATTAATCTTCTTTACTTAACCCAATACTTTGATAGGGTCTGGGTCACATTATTCTTTTTATTTGCAAATATTTTTTTAATTAATTCATTTAACATGTTTATTATGCATGTAGCACATATTAATATTAAAATAAATGTTTTATTGTCTCGTTATAAATGTCTCTCTCCCTTGTTATTTGTTTGCAATTACTTGAATATTTTTGGCTTATTTTATAGTAAAATGGAAAAATTAAATTGTTTTTCTAATTCGTTTTTGCCTTATTCTTATTAATGTATTTAATAATAATATTAAAATAATTTTTTTATTTTAATGATAGTCCTTTATCTTGTTCGCCATTGGATAGAATCTCTTTTTATCTCGACTTTAACCCGCTTCCCAGCGGAGTGAAGCGCTGATGAGTGCAGCGTCAGCCACGCCACCACACAGCAGTTGAGATGCTGCTGTCAACGTGGAAACATGCTTTTTCTCATAGCTCTCATAGCGTCCTTTTTCATTCCTTTGTTCTTCATTTCCCAATTTTCATTGTTTTTAATTGAATTATTTTGTGAATTGTGAGTCGTTTGAAGAGCAACCACTCATTCAATTCACATTTTAATCGACCATATGATTTAATTCAATTTTAATATCATTTTTGTGAAATTTTCATCTGCACTCGGCACTTGTTTTGCACAGCACGTTTTTCCACTGTTTTATTTCAACCACGTAATGTTTTTTTTTTGCTGTTTTATTCAATTTAGCCCAACATTCGGAGTTTAACTAAATATTTGTTTCTGTTCATCACATTTTATTTTGCTGTGTTTTGATTTATTTATTGGTTTTATTGATTTATACTTTAATAATTTTGAAAATTGAAATCGGGCGGGTTTATTTTTTTTTCATTTAATTGCTTTAAGTTAGTGGGGAATTCCTAGTCTTTCTTCTGAATAATTTACATTTAATTTTACTATTTTTTTTTAATGTTTGTAAATAAAGTAGTACATGTAATGTAATGTTTCTTTTACGTTTCTTGGTGAAGGCTATTTTTTATTTTATTATTTGAATGAATTTAAGATTTTATTTATCCGTTTTTATAATTATTGTTTGGATTTTTGGATTTTAAAACTATTTTAAATGATTTTATTTTAACAAGAGCATATACAGGTATTATTCGATTTTCTTATCTTCATTTTGTTTAACCATTTCCCCATTGGCCTTTTGTTTTTAAGATGATTAATTGTTTTTATTATTGAGTTTTGGTTTTCATTTTATTAATTTTTTTTGTAGATTTTTTTTTATACTGTATGTTTTTTGTTTATATTTTGCTTTATTATTTTTGTTGATATGTAGCTGTTAAGTGCTTTTTTAAATATGTTTGGGGAACTAGTAAAATTTATTAAAAAAAATTAATTTTTATTGTTGTTTAATTTTAATTTTTTTCATTAATTCAAAATTACGTGTATCTCATTGCTATAAAATTGATTAAAGTGACCTGTAAATCTTTTTTTTTTTTTTTAATGATTAAATGTGGCTTTGTATTTCTTAACAGTAATTCATATTAAAGTTACCATTATTTTAATTTTCATTAATTAAAACGCTGTAAATATTGTGTTTGTAATAATGCTGTAATAACTTATATTACAACTGTATATTATAACTGTATTTACCTGTAAATCTATTTTTAATAATTTAATTTTACAATTTGTTTCACATTTTATTTTGTGAGTTTCATTATTAAGTTTTCAATAATTCATTGTTAATAATTTATTTTTAGACTATAAATTTTTTTAATCAAGTACGTAATAATAGTTGACATTAAATTAATTCCCATTTTATAATTATTTCTGGTCGAATCAGTCTTTATTCAAGTTGTAATTAATTTTAATTTAAACCTAATTTTTGATTTAATGGTTTTATTAATTTTTTTTTGAGTAACTTAGACTAGAAAATTGTATAATTTTTTAATTTATTTAGGGTTTTTAAGCTTTGTTGTTTACTCTTGAGACTTTTTCTTTTAATGTTCATTTTAATCTTAGAATTTTTTTTGGCTTATTTTATTGTTGTTTAGATTTAATTAGAAAAACCTATTCAATTATAAATTATTATATTATTATTTGCTGTTATTTTTTAATTTTAACAAAATTATATCGACACATCCTCTGAATTTTTACCCTCTAAAGTTTTGTTATTTTACGCAATTTAATTTTAGATTTTTTTTTTATCAAAGATGATTATGAGTTTAATTGTAAATATTAATTAAAAAATTAAATATTTGAGTAATGAGTTCTCTTAAGCTTTATTGTGAATGTGATTGATCACGGGCTTTAAAACTGGTCTCCACTCACAAACTTTGTCTTTCTTATTAAACTTTTGTTGCCATGTCAGCTAGACACAGAACAAGTGTCATATCATTTAGGACTACAAAATAATTATTATAGACAATTAAACTTAAAAAATTTTTTTTTTTGTTTTAAATTGGATTTGTTTTAAATTGATCAAAATTAACCTTTATTACGACAATCAATGACATGACGGTTGAAGACGATGTAGTTTTGTTTTTCTTTTATTAATAGGTCTCACTTTGCCTTCGCCTAGGTAATCTTTTTGATTACCTTTTATTACTAAACATTTTACAAAAAAATAAATAAATAAAATTATGAGATTATGAAAAGTGTAATTTTTTTCTTTAAAATTATGTTGACTTTTTTTTTCCTAAATCCTTGTTTTAATTTGAACTTTTGGACCATTATTTTTTTTTCCTTTTATTTAACTAGTTCATTTATATTTTTGTGAACCTTGTTCATGTGAATTTTAAAACTTGTTTGAATGATTTTATTTTTTCACTGGATATTTAAATTTTGTCCTTTCACTTCTGTTTGTCTGGTTGCATCGGTTGTGGGGAGATAAACTCAAATGTATAAAGCTCGGTATTCAATTGCGTTGACACGTCGTTATAGTTTTCAACTCCGCCTTATATCTGTTAAGGGCTTTTTAATGTTTTTCATTTTATAAAGTTTCATTTGTTAATTTAATTGTAAAGGTTTTTTTTTAAATTCTCTTATGATTTGTGGTGTTGTTTTTTTCAAAGTTTTTGTAATTTTAACAGTAAAAACATGCCGTATTTTAATTTTTTGCATTGTCAGTTTCGAATGACAACATTATTAAATTAATCTACATAATATGATTTTTTTTTTATTTTAATGATTGTTCATCATTTTAAAAACTGAATTGAATTGTCATGAAATTTTTTAATTTTTATATTTACGTGATAATTCTATCCATTACTCAAATAATTATTCACTTTTCTGTGATTAGGGTGGGTCCATTTTTGTTTCAAATTTGTGCAGTGTTCCGGTTCTTTTATTGACCCATTTTGGTTCCATAATGGTTCCATTTTGGTTTCTATTAGCAGACGTTGTAGAGTTTTTTCAATAAGTTTTTTGCGATTGGTTTTATGTTTTAAATTTAGAATTATTTTCTATTTCTCTCGGTTATCGTTTTTTAATAAAAAAAAAAAATAATAATTTGGTTTACATTACTCTTTATTAAATTTTTTCTTTAATTTATTAATTTCTGATTAACAATTTATGAGTTAATTAAGTATATTGTAAAATACAAAGTAATTTTTTTTGTCTCATCTCAATCTTTCTTACTGTTATAATTACCATTTTTATTGTTGTTTATGATTAAGTAATACTACAATTTTTCTTGCGGTTATTGAGTATGTTGTCTTCAACTTTCTTTGTTGAATTTCTTGTCCAGCTGCAATTGTTGTAAATTGATTTGTTTTTAAGCTGTTAATAATTTTCAATAATGAAAATTATTAATATGCTGTGATAAAATTATAGTAAAATTGTTGATAGCAGTGTTTTCAATTTTTAAAATGTCTTCATTTTTTTTATAATTAATTTCTCACTATATCTTCATTCCGGAAGCACTTGCAAGTAATTCAACACATTTTTTATTTGTTTGTGTTTTATTGTTGCAGTATAGGATAATTTTCTCGTAATTGTAAGTCTGTAACACTTACCTACTGAGAATTTTTTTCTAATTGATGATGCAACCAAGGGCTTTTAAAAAGTGGGGGGGGGGAGGGGAATTATAACACTATTCCTTACAATGATTTAAATTCTGTCCTTTCACTTGTGTTTGGTCCTTCCATTTTAATTGAGGTGAATTCAAATGTATAATATTCGATTGCGTTGAAAGTTGATTGCTTAGCATATTATTGTTGCAGTTAAGTAATCTGAAAAAGCTTTTTCCTTCCCTTCCTAATCGGTTTTTTATTGTTTTTAATTTTTGCTTTTTTCGTTTTATAAAGTTTCATTTGTTAATATACTGTAGTTGTAAAAACATTTTAATTTTCATATAATTTGTTTTTTTTTTTAATTATTTGCTTAATTATTTAAGTTTTTCTTTTTTTTTTTTGGTCATAATTTAAGGTGCAAATTTTAAATAATTTATTTAATTTTTATGTATGGTCTCATGGTCTATATGCGGCCCTAATGGTTCGGGTTTTTATACATATTCAATTTTGTTTTAAATTGTCCGTTTTAGTTTTATTATTATTTTTGTTCAGGACTTTATAAAATCCGATTGCTTTTCAAATAACTCAAAATTTAATTTTATTTCTTTGGTCTCCTGGAATTTGATTTTACCGTTACAAAATAATTAATTCGCAATAATTGTAAATTCACTTTAGTGCATAGTACACACGGGTAGCACCTTTTGTGTAACATTGGTCGCTTATGAAGAGATATGTAAACTTATATTTATTTTAAAAACAATTCTTCTACCTTCAGTTCTGTCATTTTTTTGCCTACTCGCATAATGTAGGTATTTTTTTTAATGGCTCAAGACATTGTGTTATTGGGTGCTTCTTGTGTTTCTTTATCTTTATTTTTATATTCAAGTATAAAATATTATATTATTAGTTGCTGGTACAATTTTTTAAAGAATTGGTTTTTTTTTGTTATTTTTAATTTTAGCAAAGTTATATCGAAACATCTTCTTGATAATAACATTCTAAATTTTTGTTATTTTACGCATTTTAATTTTTGAATATTTTTTTTTTTATTATCAAAGATGATTATGGGTTTAATTGTAAATATTAATTAGAAAATTAAATATTTGAGTAATGAGTTCTAAAGTCTTTTTTGTTAAACTTTTTTCGTCATGTTAGGTAAACACAGAGCAAATATCATATCATTTACATTATAAGAACAAAACTTTTTTTTTAAATAACGTCATTGATCAACATTAAGTTTAACAGTCAATGACAGTTGAAGACGATGTAGTTAAGAAGTATTTTGTTTTTCTTTTATTAATAGGTCTTACTTTGTCTTCGCCTAGGTCATTTTTTTTATTACTTTTTATTACTAAACATTTTACAAAAATATAATGGGAGTGTGACAATGTACTCCACAATTTGCTTCGTTTCAAACAATTATTTCATTCTTTAAAATTATAAATTTTGTTTTAATTATGGCTATGGAGTAGTTTATAACACAAATGATTGTTTTTTATGATTTGAGATATAACAAAATTTAACAAACTTATAATTTATTTTTTAATGACAGTCGCAACAATATCTTTATCTATTTTCAGTCTTTATTTTTTAATTTAAAGCAATTATTTTTGAAACGTCTGATTTTCTTGTTCATAATTTTAGAACTTGTTTGAATGATTTTATTTTTTTACTAAGTGCTTTAAATTCTGTCTTTTCATTTCTGTCGAAAAGAATCGGCTGTGGTGAACTCAATCGTATAAAGCTCCTTATTCGATTACTTTAATTCTCTTATGATTTGTGGTGTTTTTTTTTTTTTTCAAAGTTTTTGTAATTTTGTATATTTTTTTATTAAACATTGTTAATTCTTGTTATCTCAAAACAATTAAGTAACCACCTGTAAATTGAATTTATTATTTTATGTTAAAATTACTTAATATTATACAAAGTATATATATTTTTAAAAAATATTTTGGTTATATTGGTTGAGTATGTTTTTAGATAATACTGTATATAAAAGTAGCTAATTGAATATTTCAATTTTGAAATAAATCTGGATAAAAAAAAAATAATAAATTAAAACAGAAAAAAAATATTTATGTTCAATGTTTATTACTCCGTATTTGGTAAACTGAAAAATGTAACAATTATTGTTTTGAATGTTGATTAATAATTTGGTTGGTTTTTCTTACAGGAGAAGAGAAACTTTCTCTACATTGCTGAGTTTTGTTCTGATTATTTTGACAGAAAACAGCTCCTTTTATACTAATCAGAACAATAGAAATGTACTAACATATTGTGAAATTTACAGTAATTATCAGCTTAGCTAGTAACCTGGTTTTAACAGACTTTAAACAAAAGAAATAAAAACATTGTATATATTTCACAATCATACATTTGACAAAAGAAATTAAATTAAGAGTCTTAATGTCCTGATGCTTTTTCAATTTACATTAATTTTGCATTTTTAATTTGAATAATTTTGCATTATTATTTCAACAGTTTTATTAGTTTTTTTTAATGCTTTTTCTTATCTACGGTGTTATTGTAGCTTTCATTATTGTAGTTTTATCAGCTATATTTATCAAATAATTGGAATTGTTAAACTTGTTATAATGTATATTTGGATTGTTATCTATTGAATTTATACTTTTGAGCAAATGGTACTCTCGTTTGTTAGATTTTTCTTGATTTAACTCATTTCCTAAATTTTGCTGTTTTGTGGATCAATTGAATTTAGTTTTCCGTTTATTTTAATGTTAATTAAGTGTTTATAATTATTAAAATTTGCTCAAAGTATTCAGTAATTATGTGTTTTATTTTATTCTGTTGCTAGAATTTGATATATTGAGCTCATTTTACTATTTATTGTTTTAAATAAAGTAATTTGTTTTTATTTTTTCTAAATGGGCCTACTTGTCATGGAGCCAGTTAATTTAGTTTATTCAAATGATGAGTCGTTTTTTGTGTTTTTATTTTGTTTCTTATGGCAAAATGGCAATCATATTTTGCTGAATCTTAGGTTCAAAATATACTTCTCTATTTTTTGTTACATTTAAAAATGTAATAATGATTGTTGTTTAATTAATTCATTTTTTTAATTAATAAAACATAATATTCCGATTATAACTTCATTTTTTTAAAAAAAATTACCGCATGTGAATGAACATTTGTTTATGTTAAAAAGTTTTTAATTAAAAAAAAATTAATTTGAATTGTTTTATGTTGCATCGGTTGTACATATCCAAAGAACTTTTCTTTTGCGGATTCTTTAATCAATTTAATTTTGCAAATTTTTCTGAAAACTGCGATAATTTAACAGAATTTGTTCAATAAAATTCACATTCTTGTCAAAAATAATTCTTAATTTAATTTTTTTATTTTCTAGGCTGCCTTTCTTCTTGTTCTCGCCTTATATTCAACTAGTGTCAATGTTAAGATGGCTTAGTTGAAGGCAGATTAAAGCAGCAGCTGTTGTTTTTATATTTTAGTTCATTGCCTTTTTTTTTGAAATCAGTTTTTAAATTGTTAATGTTTTTTTTCACTTGTTTATGGACGTCGATATATACATGTATTATAATATTTTTGAGTTTGTAGAGGATTATGATGTGAGCGCCATTTTACAGGCGAATTAAGGTTACGTTTGCCCTTATCTCATGGTTTCTGATATCCGTCTCTGCTTAGAATGTTCTTTTGACCATACCCTGCAATTTAAAGCGCTATCATTTTTGTATTAGGAGGCTGTTTTCCAATTCTGGTTCCATGTCTATTAGAGTGGGTCCATTGTTTAATGAGGCGGTTCTTTTATTGATAATGTTTGTAAATTTTAGGTGTAAAGAAGTGTAAAATTTTAATATAATATTTAATTAAATTCTCTGCTTGATGGTTCCATTTTGGTTTCTATTAACACGCGTTGTAGAGTTTTCTCAAATGCTTTTTTTGCCATTGATTTTATGTTTTATATTAAGAGTTATTTTCTATCTGTCTTACTGCTTAGTTGTACCATTTTCATTGTTGTTTTTATATTACAATTTTTCTTGCGTTTATTGAGTAGCTAGAATTTTTCTGTTGTTGAATTATTTGTAGAGCAGCGATTGTCGTCAGTTGATTTATTTTTCAGCTGTTAATTATTTTTCAATATTAAATAAGGCTTTATATGCTGTGGTAAATAGTAAAATTGTTGATATCAGTGTTTTCAATTTTTAAAACGTTTTCATTTTTTTTTTCAATTATGTTTTCACTGTATCTTCATTCCTAACATTGGTTACCGTTTCTTAGAATATCGATTTTGATAGGATTGTTCCATGATGAAATTATCGAACTTAACCTACATGTAATAGCTTATTAAATATATTAAATTTGTAGCCTACTTTTTTACTTTATGTTTTAATGTAAATATTAATTCTATCATTTTTTTGTCTTGTTTTATTTTTGTTTAGATTTTATTAGAAAACCTCTAATGTTATATCTAGCAGTATAATATGCACCTTCTTCTTTGTTTTATTTTTTTTTTACTTCAATTATAACGGTCTAGCTAATTTAAAAGAATTGTTATTTTAAATTTTAACAAAATAATATGGAGACATGTTTTTAATTATAACTAAACTATTGTTTTTTTTTAGACAATTTAATTTTAGAATATATATATATTTTTCAAAGATGATTATGGGTTTCATTGTGAATATTAATTAGAAAATTAAATATTTGATTAATGAGTTCTCTTAAGCGTTATTGTGAATGTTATTAGTCACAGGATTTAAAATTAGTCTCCACTTTAAGTCTTTCTTATGTTAGCTAAACACAGAACAAATATATCATTTACAAGTCATTGTACATAATAATTATAGAATATTAAACTTCAATAACTTCATCTATTTTTAGCTTCTATTTGCTAATAAAAAACAATTATTTTTCAAAAGTGCGATTTTCTTCTTTAAAATTATGTTTACTTTTTTTTTTAAAAATCTCTGTTCTAATTTAAACTTTTGACCATTATTTTATTTTTCTTTTATTTTAGTTCAACGTGATCGCTTATGAAAATATTGTTTTTAAGAATAATTCTTTTATTTATTTGCAATTTTTTTATGTACATATTTTAATTTAAGAAATCGTTTTAAGTTTTTTTTTTTATGAAGCATCAAATAGGTTTGGTTGAATAATCTTTTAATTAATTTATTTCTGTTTTAACATAATTGATTCTCTTTCATGGTAATGTCGTTATGGTACTCTTATGAGACTTTTTAGTATAAATTGTTTGTTTGTTATTAATACTCTCGGGTATAATTGGTAATGTTACATTTGATTCAGCGACATTTATTGCTATGATCACATGACATGACTATTAGACTTATAAATTCATTATTTAAGTAATAAATTTAATATGACTTTAACTCTTACCCTTTCACGTTCTTCGTTTTGCATTTTTTTTTTTTACACTTTTTTATTAATTTTTTAATTAGATTATTTGAATTTGCCATGAACATTATTATTACTATTCTTTTTTTGATTTTTTTTAATATTTGCTTTTGTTACTAATTATTGTTTTTGTGTCTTATTTTTTTTTTTTGATTTTATAATTATACAGTATATATATTTTTTTATTAAACATTGTTTTTTAAGTCACCACCTGTAATTTGTATTTAATATATTATTTTATACTTTTAAGTATAAATGTAAATTTATTAATTTTTTTTAACATTGTGGCTGGGTCTCAGCGTCGTTATATTGGTCGACTTTGCTAAAACATCTTGCTTTTAATTCTATCATTTTTGTCTTATTTTATTTTTGTTTAAATTTTATTAAAAAAAAAAACCTCTAATGTTATATCTAGCAGTATAATACGAACCTTCTACTTTGTTTTTTTTTACTTCAATTATAACGATCTAGCTGATTGAAATTTCTTCTTAATAATTTTTATAAGTTGATAAAATGTGATTTTTGGCATTGATATCGGTATGGCATGTTTTTCGCCTACTCGCATCATGTAGGTATTTTTTTATTGGCCAATAACATTGGATTCCTTGTCTTTTTTTATGTTTATATTTATATATTTATATGCATATACATTTTTTTAAAGAGTTGTTTTTTTGTTATTTTTAATTTTAACAAAATAACTATTGTTATTTTAGGCAATTTAATTTTAGAATATTTTTTTTATCGAACATGATTATGGGCTTAATTGTAAATACAGTATTAATTGGAAAAATTGGAATGTAATTGGTCACAGGATTTAAAACTAGTCTCTATTTGCAAACTTTAAATTAAAAAATAAAAGCTGAAAATAGATGAAGTTATTGTTGTGACTTTCATTAAGTAGTTTAACATTAATTAGATGTGCTTGCTCTGTGTTTAGCTAACATAAGAAAGATTTAAAGCAATTATTTTAGAAACGAGTGATTTTCTTCCTTAAAATTATGTTTCTTTTTTTTTTTCTTTCTAAATCTTTGTTTTAGTTTAAACTTTTGACCATTATTTTTTTTTTTATTTAACTAGCTCATTTATATTTTTGTGAAACTTTTGATTATGTGAATTTTAGAACTTGTTTGAATAATTTTTATTTTTTTACTAAGTTATTTTAAATTCTGCGTTTTCGGCTGTGCTTGGCCGAATCATTTTAATTGAGGTGAATTCAAATGTATAATATTTAATTACGTTTTGTTTTTTTATTTATAAAGTTTTATTTGTTAATTTATTTAAATTTTATGTATGGTCTGGTGGTCCCTGTGCGGCTATATATTAAGTATAAATAAATTTATTAATTTTTTTTTTAATTTTGTCTGGGTTTCAGCGTCGTTATATTGGTTAACTTTGCTAAAACATCTTGCTAAAGAATATTTAGAATAAAAAAATAGCGAATTGAATATTTTAATTTTAATATTAATTTTTGTTTTCTGTTTTTATTTATTATTATTTTTTTTATCTTGATTTATGTTTAATGTATTACGGATTTGTCTTTAATTTTTAATGTTAATTTTCTTTCAATGCTTTTCCAAGTGTTATAAGTTTTTAAAATAACTTTATGGACAATTTTACTAACACTTCATAAAACAGCATTAATTATATGTTTCATTAGTTTTTTTATGTCACAATTTTTATAGTCATTGTTGTGAAATATTTTTTTTAAAATTGATAGTAGCATAATTTATCCACATTTATCCTTAGTTTGCTATTGTTGATTAACTCTTGTAAAACTTTCACTGGTTGAAAGTTTTAAAGTTCTTCGTTGCTTTAATTACTTTTTTCAGTTATATTTATCAAAATAATTTTCTTTTTATTTTTGTTTTAATTATAGTTAAATAAGCTGGCATTGTTAAATTTGTTATAGTGTATGTTTAGATTGTAATCTATTGAATTTGTACTTTTGAGCAAATGGGACTTTTCTTTATTATTTTTTTCTTGACATAACTCTAGCGAATTTCTGATGCATCTTTGATCAATCGAATTTGAATCAATATAAATTTTATACTTGCTCAAAGCCTTCAATAACTATTTGTTTATTTTGTTCGCCTTTTGAGTTCATTTTCCTATTTATTATTTTAAAGATAAACATTAAGTGTAGAAAAAAAAAATTTATTAACTTATTTTTTTAATAGCCGTTTTTTTAATACTACATTATTATATTTGTATCTTTTGAAATAATTTCTAACCCAAAATATTTCTAATTCCAAAGCGTTTATTCTCATTTCTATTCCAAATTAGCTTCAGTAAAGTCACGTGGAGGCTTACAAGTGGTTGTATAAAATTAAATTAATAAATTTTTGTTATGTAAGGCGTTGGTGAACTTGGTGTACATGCTTTTAGTATATCAAATGATAATATACAAGTTTACTTTTGGTTCATAGGTTTACAATTATGTTACCTCTATTATTTTTAACACAGAATTAACACAAAAATTCAAAACAATAATAAAAAAAAAAATTGTGTTCGTTGTCCTTTGCTCAATTCTTTTTTGCAATCATAATTATCGTAAAAAACAGTATTTACGTGAAAGTTAACTCAACTTTCATTAATATTTTTGTTGAATTTTACAATAAAAATATACTTTCTATTTTTTGTCACCATTCAAATAATTATTATTGTTTAATTAATTCATTTTTTTTGTTCATACTTTTCCTGAAATAAAATTCCGATAATTCTACACTTTGATGGTTCCATTTTGGTTTCTATTAGCACTGCGGCGTTGTAGATGTCAATTTTAAGCAGTGGCATATTTCTCTCAAATAGCTTTTTTGTCAATAGTTTTATTTTCTTTTAGTTATTGTTTTTTTGGTTTGTATTGGCTCTTCATTAAATTTTTTTTTAATTTTTTAATTTGTGATTAACAATTTATGAGTAAACAAATTTTTTTTTGAACCAAAAACAGAGTAAGGCTACATTCCAAAATACGAAGTAATTTGGTTTTAATAATTATCCTACTTTACTTTTAATTGTGATAAATATTATTTTTCTGCTCAAAAAGGTTGAATCAATTAATTGAGATAATCATCTCGAGATAACAGAACTGTAATTAATTTCTTTATAATTTTGTCTGATCTCAATCTGTCTTTCTCTGCCTACTTAACCCAATTCTTTTATATGTTCTGAGTCGTGGCAGATTTTTATTAAGTACATTATTCGTTTTATTGCAAATATTTTTTTAAATTAATTCATTTAACATGTTTGTTATACATGTAGCACGTATTAATATTAAAATAAATGTTTTATTGTTTCGTTTTAGTTCTTGTTGGTTGAAATCATTGTTTTTATTCATCATTTGGCTTTTATTTATGGCCAAAAATGTAGGCTAATTATACTTTGGCTATTTGTTTGCAATTATTAATGTTTTTACTGGTATATTGTTGTTAATAATTAAAAATTATTCATTTTATTACCAATATTTGTATTCTATTAATCTTACTATATACAAAAATCGAAAAATTTATTTGTTTTTCTTATTCATTTTTGCCTTATTTTTATTAAATTATTTATTAATTAACATAATAATTTTTTATTTTAGTTTGTGATTTATCTTGCTCGCGATTGGATACTTTCCTTTTATCTCCGCCTTAACCAGCTCCCCAGCGGAGTGAAGCGCTGATGAGCGCAGCGTCATCCACGCCACCACACGGCAGTTGAGATGCTGCTGTCAACGTGGAAACAT
>JAQGAZ010001703.1:0-25545 GCA_034692225.1 Polydesmus complanatus
AAAGAACGATTTTTACTTCAAAGAACGATTTTTACTAGGATGAACAATTTTCACTTCAAAGAACGATTTTTACTAGAAATGAACGATTTTTACTAGAAATGAACGATTTTCACTGAAAAGAACGATTTTTACTAGAAATGAACGATTTTCACTGAAAAGACAAATTTTCACCAAAAAGAACGATTTTCACTGAACGAAAGACTTTCATTTCAAAAAACCGATTTTCAATTTAAAAAAATGATTTCTATTTGAATTGACCGTTATTCAGTAAAAAGAACAATTTTCACATTAAAAGAACGATTTTAGCTGAAAAGACCGATTTTAGCTGAAAAGACCGATTCTCACTTTCAAAGAACGATTTCTAAATAAATGAACGATGGAACATCTTCTTCATCATAGATTTCCATCTTACTCATCTCCCTTACATCTCCCTTTCTCCGCAGCATCCTTCTTGCTTTCACCACCAGAGGAACAAAACGAATTTCTAATATCAACCTTCGTTTAATTAAAATCCCATTCGACGTCACCTGAGAAAGGAGAGAAGATCTTCCGCCGCCATCTTAAACTCATTTCACACGCGGCTTTTAATCTCGAAACCCAGAGAGGGATTTCGTTATAACGACATTATGGAAAAGATAAAATGCTTTTTTTTTATTCTAAAGGGAACAAATCCATTATATGAGGAGACTAAATCAGCCTCAAATGATCACTTAAAATATTGGTGTTTAAAACTTGAGCTAGAGAAAGAGAGAGGAAATCGGAGAGGGAGAGAGAGGGATATGAGAGTGTTGAGTGTGAGAATGGAACAAGTGGGAGGGAGGGTGAGTTGGTTCACTGTGGCTGTGGAATGAGTCAGCACTTTTTCCAATCAAACAACCTTTCAATTTGTTTACATATTGAATTTGCATTTCCCACCCCGTCACCCCACCCCATTCCTTGCATCCGGCTCCTCCCACTTCACACTCCCCCACCCCCCACCACAGACAACAAAATCAATAGTTAACCTCAAAAAAGCTTTAATAAAAATGTTTCAATGGGTTGGATACCATTGGATTTACTATTGCAAAACTTTGTTTAAATTTAAAAATTTAGAAATTTTTATAAAGATTTAATAGATCACACAATGCAAAAACCAGATTTAATCAATCTCCAATAAAAAAAAAAAAATTTAGCTAATTCTCTTTTTTTATTAAGATTTAGTAAATCACGATTGAGTAACAAGATTTATTAAAAATTTTACTAAAAAGATTTAGTAAATCACAATGCAAAAATAAGATTTAATCAATTTTTATTCACAAATAAGATTTAGTAAATCTTCCAAAACAAGTTTCTGTAAATCTTCCAAAACAAGATTTAGCAAATCTACCTAAACAAGATTTAGTAAATCTTCCAAAATAAAATTTAATAAATTTACCAAAACAAGATTTATGGAATCTTACAAATCAAGATTTAATAAATCTTCTATCACAAAATTTTGTTAGTATTTAATCTTGAGCAGAGATTTAGTAAATCTTCTAAAACTAGATTTAGTAAATCTTCCAAACCAATATTTAACAAATCTTCCAACAGAAAGATTTTGTTAAGTCTTTAATCTAGAGCAAAGATTTAGTAAATCATCATTTTCAAACCAGATTTAGCAAAATCAACCTTCAAACAAGATATAGTAAATCCTCCTTCAAGAAACAAAACTTAAATAATTTTTTTTTTTTGACTATAAATCAACAAGATTTAAAAAAAAATCTTCATTGTAATAGCAAGATTTATTAAATCTTCATCCTAAATCAAAATCTTCAACAACAAAAAAAAAAAAATTTTGTCATAAACCTTTTTAATACTACCCCATTTTCTTCCCCCTCCCCCCCCTCCCCCTCCATCCACTTAATTAATAAGTTTGCAATTTTATTGATTAAGAAGACATATCATTTATATATTCAACTCTCTAAAAGAAAAAAAAAATTTAATTATGAAAGATGCTCTAGAAAGGCAGAAGCTGCAAATATGGAAAAAAAAGTTTTACTTTTCTTTCTATTTTAATTATCTTAATTTGAGTACAACTTTTTTTGCTTCCTCCCTCTCTACCACCCCCTCAACCCCTCCCTCCTCCCCACAGATCTCCTCAAAAATCTTTTTTTGTTTTCATCTTCGCTAAAGTGTCGCTTGAGCGTGATGAAAAATCCATGTTATTAATTTCTTTTATTATGATGCTGCTTCAGACACATAAAAAAAACCTAACTACCCCCACCATCCCCCCCCCCCCCCTCTTTTACATGCGGAAGAATTTCGATCATTCGCAATTTGATAATCACTGTAATAATAGTCATAAAAAAAAAGGAAGAAAGAAAAAATTGGAGATGAAGTTGGTTGGGATGCTGTGTGTGGGGAGGGAAGGGGGTTGGTGGAGGGTGAGAAATCCAATTTTGTCATTCAATTTGAAAATGATAACCGCAGTAAAAAGTAGTAGTAGTAGGGGAGGTGTGTTTTTTTCTTCTTCATCTTTCCAATGACAAAGCGATAACATTATCATTTAATCTCTTTCTTTACTTTTACTTCATCTTCTTAATCTATTAAGGCTCTCTCTCTCCCTCTCTTACTCCATCACTCTGGCGCACACTCTCTTTTCTTTTTGCATCTTCTCTCCCTACCTCCCTCTCTCTCAAACACTTGATAAAAATTGATTGCACTTGTAATTCCAATCTCTTTCTCTCTCTATATCTCACCCTCCCCCTCTTTACGTAAGAACATTCTTCTTTATTAGGCAAAACCGTTAAGTTAGGAGAGAAAATCAAGTCCTTCGAAAAAGGAAAGCGGTCTTGTTTACAAAAAAAATCGTTCAATTTTAAGGAAATCGTTCTATTTTTAAGAAATCGTTCTATTTCTAAACAAATCGTTCTATTTTTATGATCTCGTTCTATTTTTATAAAATCGTTCTTTTTCAAAGAACCGTTCTATTTCTAAGAAAAACGTTCTATTTCTAAGGAAATCGTTCTATTTCTAAGAAAATCGTTCTATTTTAAGGAAAACGTTCTATTTGCATGAACTCGTTCTATTTCTAAAGAAATCGTTCTATTTTTATGATCTCGTTCTATTTTTATAAAATCGTTCTATTTTTATGAAATCGTTCTATTTCTATAAAAATCGTTCTATTTCTGAGAAAATCGTTCTATTTCTAAGGAAATCGTTCTTTTTTTAAAGATATCGTTTTATTTCTATGGAAATCGTTCTATTTCTAGGGAAATCGTTCTATTTCTATGGAAATCGTTCTATTTCTATGGAAATCGTTCTATTTCTAAAGATATCGTTCTATTTCTAAAGAACCGGTCTATTTCTATGGAAATTCTAAAGATATCGTTCTATTTCTAAGAAAATCGTTCTAATTTTAAGAAATCGTTCTAATTTTAAGAAATCGTTCTTTTTCTAAAGAACCGTTCTATTTCTAAGAAAATCGTTCTATTTCTAAGGAAATCGTTCTATTTCTATACAAATTGTTCTATTTCTAAAGGTATCGTTCTATTTTATATGGAAATCGTTCTTTTTCTAAAGATATCATTATATTTCTATGGAAATCGTTCTATTTATATGAAATCGTTCTATTTCTAAGAAAATCGTCTGATTTTAAGAAAATAGTTCTTTATTAGTGAATTCGTTCCAATTTTTTAAAAAAATAGTTCTACTTTTGTAATCAATTCTTTAATATTGAAAACCGTTCTTTCTTAATTAAAATCGTTCTTTATAATTTAAAATCAATTCTATTTTTATTTAAACTCGTTCAATTTTAAGGAAATCATTCAATTTCTAAGAAAATCGTTCTTTATTAAGGAAGTCGTTCTATTTCTAAGAAAATAGTTCTATATTAGTGAAATCGTTTAAATTCAAGGAAATCAGTCTAAATAGTTCTATTTTGAGTAAATCATTCTCATTTTTAAAAATCGTTCTATAAAACAAAAAGTTATTTTTCCAAGCAAATCGTTCATAAGGTTTAAACAAATCGTTCTTTATTTCTGTACAATATCTGTACTTCTCTTTCTCCATCACTCTGACTCTCTCCCTCTTCATCTCGTCTCCCTCTCTATCAAACACTTGATAAAAATTGATAACACTTGTACTCCCAATCTCTCTCTCCCCCTGTACATGTATATATAATTGTGATCAGACGTGTACATTTTTTTAACTGAGTTTTTATTATAAAAAAAAATGAAAAAAAAAGTATTTAATGAGATTTTTCTTTTTATTAGCATAACAATAATTTTCTGCTCGTTTAACTATTCACAATCAATTTTTCCTCCTCCCCAGAGGCTGCGTAGGTGGGGGAGGGAGAGATGAGGGGAAGGAAAGGGGAGGGGAGGGGAGAAAGTGATTTTTTGAGGTTTCTGTTTTTAATGAGCCAGAATGATGCTTATCGGTGTTTGGCAATACGTTTTTGAATAGATGTTTCTGTCGTGTTATTTTATCGATTGACTACGAAATGAATGAAAAAGCTTACCGGTAATTGAAAAATATATATATATATATACTTCTCGGTATATAATTAGAATAAAAAAAAAATTCAAATTATTTTTTTTTTCATACCAGTAGAGAAGCTAATTTGATGATTATGTTCTTATTCACTAAGAAGGACTTTATTTACTCTTTTCATCTCTCAACACTTTTTTTTTTTTTTGATAAAATAAATTATATGATTCTGATGATTTTTATTTGTAAATGTATTTAAATAAAAGATAAGAATTATTGAAGTCAAAAACATTAAATTAAATCTTGCTCTTAATATGAAGATTTACTAAATCATTCTTTAAAAAAAAAAGATTTATTAAATCTTCCATAACAAAGAAAGATTTACTAAATCTTCCATAACAAAGAAAGATTTACTAAATCTTCCATAACAAAGATTTACTAAATTTTCTAAAATAAAGAAAAATTTACTAAATCTTCCATAATAAAAAAAGATTTACTAAATCTTATATAGCAAAAAAAAATTACTATATCTTCCAAAACAAAGAAAGATTTATTAAATCCTCTTTCATTGTAAATTATTTGTGATTTTGCGAATCAGCCAAATCTTGTTTTAAAAAAAAAAATTATTAAATCTTGTGTTAAGATTTTCCTAAATCTTCACTTCGGAATAAAGATTTACTAAATCTTTCTTTAAAAAAAAATTCTTCAAATGTTGATCGGATAAATCTTGTTTTTTTAAAATTGGAAATTTTGTGTTAAATTAAAAATATAACAAATCTTGATTTAGGTAAAAATTGAAATCCTGATTAAAAACATATTAAGAATTGGGATTTACTAAATCTTTGCTTTTGAATAAAGATTTGTTAAAGATAACTAACTAAATCTGGTTTTGTAGTAAAGATTTGTAAAATGTTGCCATAGAATTAAGATTTCCTAAATCTGGTTGCAAAATAAATCTTTATAAAACTTTTGTTTTTCAATGAGGATTTACTAAATTTTAACAAAAAATAAAAGTTTACAAAATTCTAAAGATTTACCAAATCTTTTTTTTTTTTTTTAATTACAAAAAAAAAATCATACTAAATCTTGTTTTTAAAAACCAAACTCACTAATCTTTGCTTCAAAATGAGGATTTACTAAATCTGCTTCTAAATCTTGGTATAATCATTTTTAAAAAAACCCTTTTGTGACCTGTCTTCAGTTTCAATTAAATTCTATCAAACATAATACATATCCCTTTTTTATTTAAAATTAAAAAAAAAGCCTCAAAACAATATTTTAAAGGCATATTAAATGCAAACATAGAAGATTAATAAGATAAAAAGAAAAAAAAAATAAAACCCGGCTTATTTGGAACAAAAATCAAATTTCCCTATTGTGAATATTTATCATTTTTTTTTATTGTGAAAACGAAATGTAAATCAAATGTCATCTGCTTCCTCTTCTCCTATTTCTATGATTCTGTCTCCTTAAGCATCATTTTATTTTTATTTTTATTATTATTTTTTGAAGTATAAAAAAAAATATATTGATTTGTTGAACTTTTATGTCTCATCTTAAAAACTTTTTCCATATTAGTAACAATAAAAAAAAAATTTATCCAAATTTTATGATTCTGGCTTTCGAGCATCATCTCAAATTTTTCATCTTTAAAAAAAAAAAAAATTTAAAATCTTTAATATCATTACAGAGTATTTTTTGATATGTTACTGGAGTATAATAAGATTTATTTATTAAAAAAAATAAATTTTTTTTTTCTTCCAAAATTTATGCTTCTGTCTCTGAAAATACTCTTGGCATCTTTTACGATATACAGTACATATATTTTGTTTTTCTTAAAAATCAAAACCCCAAAAAAAAAAAATTCTCGTTACCAGGTAAATGTCAATCTAAATATAGAATAAAATTATTGATTTCCCCCTCAACTGTTTATTCAATTGATCCCCCTGCAGTATCAAATACAGATGGAAATTCTCCTTTTTCTCTCTCTCCAAAAATTTTAGATTCTGTCTTCCAGCATCCAGTTACAAATATAATTCAAAAAGACAAAAGATTAAATATTAAAAGGAATTGATTAAGGAGGAATTGATTAAAAGGAAAAGATTAAAAAAAAGTCTAAACTCTAATAAAGGAAGTTTAAATTCAAGTAAAGGAAGTTTAAACTCAAGTAAAAGAAATTTAAACTCTAACAAAAGAAGTTTAAACTCTAATAAAAGAAGTTTAAACTCAAGTAAAGAAAGTTTAAACTCTAATAAAGGAAGTTTAAACTCTAATAAAGGAAGTTTAAACTCTAATAAAAGAAGTTTAAACTCTAATAAAAGAAGTTTAAACTCTAATAAAGAAGTTTAAACTCAAATAAATGAAGTTTTTAACTCAAATAAATGAAGTTCAAACTCTAATAAAAATAGTTCATACTTAAATAAAGATAGTTCATACTCAAATAAATAAAGTTTAAACTCTAATAAAGATAGTTCATACTCAAATAAAGATAGTTCATACTCAAATTCCATTAGTAAAATATCATATTCAGTAAACTGATTTGGCAGTCAATTCAATTAAAAGATAGAAATCTTTATTTTTTGTCTCTCTCTCTCTCTCTCTCTCTCTCTAAAATTTGTTGAATCTGTCAATAAGAGCATCTTCATTAAAAATTCTTAATTCAAACAATCAGATAGGCTAATTAAAAGCAAATATAGTAAAACAGCATTTTACTTAATTAATTTTGTACAGGTATAAATTAAACTTAAAGTTTTTTCATCTTCTCCAAAATCTGTGATTCCAACTTTTTTTTTTTTTTTAGCATTATCAAAAATAATTCATCTAAAGTAAGTGAATTTATCGTAATACCGTATTAGCCTAAATAAAAGGTGATGGTTTTTACTCAAAATGATTTAAAAAAAAAACACATTCGTGTTACATTCGATGTCGCGTTATATATTCGATGTTGCGTTACATTTAGGCTTATTCTGGTAATTACCCAATTTCAATAGGAAATAGTTCAATATAGTTTTGTATACTTAACTAAAAAACTTATTTTTCATCTTCTCCAAAATCTGTGATTCCGACTTTTTAGCATCATTAAAAAAAAAACAAGATAAGCCTTAGTTCAAAAAAGATTAAATTTACTTTAAAAAATATTTTCTTTTATTTAACCAAATAAAGTAAATCTTCCTATTTTTTTGATCTTTTTTCCTCATCATTTTCTTCTTCTCCACTTTTCATGATTCCGGAGAAAATATTTTCTTGAGCATCTTTTAACAAACTGTCTCCCCCCCTCCCTATCAAAAATAAATACACATACACACAAATCTATATAATATTTTCTACATATCATATCCTTGTTTTTTTATTCCCTTTCATCTTTATTTTATATATAGATTTTTTTTTTCTCCATTTTTTCTGCTTCTGACTCTGAAAAAGCATCTCTTGAATTTTTATTTTGAAACTCAAGTCAGGTTCTTATTTTTTTTTTCTCTCTCTCTGCCTATTTTAAATAAAGTCGCGGAGCAACAAAAGAATAGGAAGGAAGGCAAAAAAAAAAGATTTTTCAGTTGTGGTGTTAGTTGATTGGCTGATGAGGTGTGCGAGGAGCTTTTATACAAATACACACACACACTGCACTCAAAATAGAAAAGAGATGGAAAGGAGGGGGGGGGGGAATATATATATCAAGCGTATAAGAGACGGATTTTAGTGACAAGTTTAGAGATAACATTGTTTCCACGTAAACATATCTATTTGAAAAACCTCAGCCAACCTCCTCCCACCCATCCCAACTCACCCACACTCCCTCCACACACACCCTTTTTTCCCATAACTCCTCCCTACGAGAGAGAGAGAGAGAGTGGAGAGCTAAAATGAGGAAGAGGTTCGCAACGGTTCTCTCCCTCCCCCCCTCAAGCTTTATAAAAGGATGAATTTTCTAGAACTTAAAATTTCAATTTTTAAAAATTTTTAAATTTTCCAGAATTTTAAATGTTTAAATTTTTTAGAAATTTGAAATTAAAATTTTTTATAATTTTATTCTTAAATTTTCCTGAATTTCAAATTCGCTTTTCTAGAATTTTAATTTCACGTTTTAAGAATTTTTATTTAAATTTTCTAGAACTTCTTTATAAATTTTCTGGAAGTTTTATTGAAATTTTCTACAACTTCATATTAAATTTTCCTGAATTTCAAATTCGTTTTTCTGAAATTTTTATTTAAATTTTCTACAACTTCATATTAAATTTTCCTGAATTTCAAATTCGCTTTTCTAGAATTTTTTTTTAAATTTTCTAGAATTTCATATTAAATTTTCAAGAATTTCATATTAAATTTTCTGGAATTTCAAAATCACTTTTCCAGAATTTTTATTTAAATTTTCTAGAACTTTTAACACATCTTCTATAATTTTAAATACATTTTTGTAGAACTTTTAATGTAAATGTTATTTAAATGTGCGTTTCTTCATTTTCCCCACCTTTCCTTTATGTTTCATTGGCGAACTGGAAGTTTGAGTTTCTCTATCACATCCCACACTTTTCCTCTCTCACCCTTCGCACCTTTCCTCCTTCCTTCCCTCCCTACACACCCTCCAATAAAATCAAAAGAGGTGCGATGAGGAGTGGGTGGCAAACTAGATTTTTTAAAAAAAACGCTTTTTATGGAGAGATAAGATGGTTGAAATGAAAAGGTAGCTGAAAGACAGAAAGATGGAGAGGGAGGGGAAGAAAAAGGGAAGGAGGGCGAAGGAGTACCTCAATGTTATTGAATGGAAAAGAAAAAGTAGACAGAATGATGGAGAAAGAGAGTAATGGGGTCAAAGCAGAAGGATGGAGATGGAGAAAGTAAAAAGTCGGTCTTTTCTAAGCAAATCGTTCTTATTAATAAGTTCTTCTTCATGTTTAAAGGAAATCGTTCCATTTTAAGGAAACCGTTCTTTTTGAAACAAATTCATTCTAATTTTTTTTAAATCGCTATTTTGGAAAGATATCGTTCATTTTGTAGCAAGTCGGTCGTTATATTCACAGAAATCGTTCTATAGCAAAATATAGTTTTTTTTAAAACAAAACCCGCATGTTGAAATTTTAAAAAATTGTTCTTATTTTAAGGAAATCGTTCTATTATTAACAAAAATCGTTCTATTTAAAAAAAACTGTTCTATTTTAAAGAAATCGTTCTATTTGTAAAAAATCGTTCTATATTAAGGAAATCGTTCAATTATTTTAAAAACATATTAATTTGTTCTTTTCGATGCGAATCGTTCTATTTGATGCAAATCGTTCTATTTTAAGTAAATGGTTTTATTTTTAAAAAAAATCGTTCTATATTTAGGATATCGTTCTATTTTAAGGAAATCGTTCTATTTTATGGAAATCGTTCTATTTTACGGAAATCGTTCTATTTTATGGAAATCGTTCTATTTTATGGAAATCGTTCTATTTTATGGAAATCGTTCTATTTGACGCGAATCGTTCTATTTGACGCGAATCGTTCTATTTGACGCGAATCGTTCTATTTGATGCAAATCGTTCTATTTTAAGTAAATGGTTTTATTTTTAAAAAAAATCGTTCTATATTAAGGATATCGTTCTATTTTAAGGAAATCGTTCTATTTTATGGAAATCGTTCTATTTTATGGAAATCGTTCTATTTTATGGAAATCGTTCTATTTTATGGAAATCGTTCTATTTGACTCAAATCGTTCTATTTGATGCAAATCGTTCTATTTGACGCAAATCGTTCTATTTGTTGCAAATCGTTCTATTTGATGCGAATCGTTCTATTTGATGCGAATCGTTCTATTTGATGCAAATCGTTCTATTTGTTGCAAATCGTTCTTAATATCGTTCTTTAAAATATCCGTTCTTATTTTTAATCAGCGCTTAACCTCTCCTATCTCTCTCTTCATCCTTTCTCCTAAGCAGAATACGAGAAGTAGAAAGATGCAGATAGAGAAGCATAAAGATGAGAGATTTTCAGCAGGCAGCAGGATGGAGATGCGGAGAGGAGGAGGAGGAGAGGAAGAAGGGGTTGAGGCAGAACGATGGAGATAGGGAAATTGCATTAGTTGACAGCTGCTTGTCACTTACACCGCCGCGCGTGCGCATGCACGTACCTTTCCTCTCTCTCTCTCTCTCCACAGGGGAAAGAGAGAGAGAGTGAAAGAGATAAATAAAATAAAAATTGATACACATTTTGCGTTTCCACTTTGCGCCACCAGGGGAGAGCGACAACAAACAAGCACTCATTAAAATAGGATAATGCAAATCCTTCCGCCCGCCGCCGCATTCCACAGATTTAAGCAAATCAGCGAGGATTTACTCCTGCGCAAATGCGAAAAGAGGAGGGAGGGGAGGGAGAATAAAAGGAGCAGCTAACAATGGGATGAAAGTAGGAAAGCACCGCCATTAAAAAGAATGGCGGATGGCGTGGGCCGTGGATGCTGCTGCATTCAGTCTTCATCTTATGAGCAAAAGCTTACTTTAAAAAAAAAAAATTTTTTTTTTGGTTGAGTTTAAACTTTTTTTATTTGAGCAAAAACTACTTTTTATTTGAGTTTAATTTCGAGTAAAAATTATTTCTATTTTGAGTTTAAACTATTTTTATTTTAAGTTTAAACTATTTTTAATTTGAGTTTAAACTATTTTTATTTAAGTTTAAACTTTTTTTATTTAAGTAGAAACTATTTTTATTTGAGTTTAAACTTATTTTATTTAAGTAGAGACTATTTTTATTTGAGTTTAAACTTATTTTATTTAAGTAGAGACTATTTTTATTTGAGTTTAAACTATTTTTGTTTGAGTTTAAACTTTTTTTTATTGGAGTAAAATTTATTTTTTGTTGAGTTTAAACATTTTTACTTGAGCAAAAACTATTTTTTTTTTTTGAGTTAAAACTATTTTTTATTTGAGTAGAAACTATTTTTATTTGAGTTAAAACTATTTTTTATTTCAGTAGAAACTATTTTTATTTAAGTTTAAACTTTTTTTTTTTTTTTTGAGTAGAAACTATTTTTAATTTGAGTTCAAACTCCTAATATTTAGGTTTTCAACTATTCATTTTTGAGTTTAAACTAATTTAATTGGAGTAAAAACTATTTTGGTCCGAGTTTAAACTACTAATACTTAAGTTTAAACTCTCTAAATTTGCGTTTTCCATCCCCCCAATGGCTGACAGCGAGTGTTTAACTGACGTCATCGACGAAAAACGGAAGTGCCAGGCGGCGGTTGTACGGCGGGTGGGAGGTCCCAGGAGAGTGGGCGGGGTTTTGCATAAATCAGAAAACACGGCGCATGCGCAGTCGCCTCGTGGGATTAGCACAGAAAAAAAAAAAACAAACAGATAAAAAACTTCAAAAAAAAAAAAAAAATATATATAAATAAATAAATAAAATCTTTTATTTTTTCTTCTTCTTCCGCTTTTCAAACGCGTTTCGCGCATGCGCACTACTTTCCACTTCTATTGCTATAAATAAATAAATGAAACAACAAAATTTGGAGAAGAAGAAGAAGAAAAAAAGCAGGTGACGTCACAGGCCACACCCACTCGCTTAAGAATTGGAATAGAAATAAAAGATAAAAGTAAAAGCTTCAAAAATAAAAAAAAAAACAAAACAAAATGGCGTCGTTAATAATTTAAGAAAATTTAAAGAAAACATTTTGCGTGTGTTTTTTTTTTTGAGCAAAAGCTAGTCTGGGTCAAATAGAGATAAAAACTCTGAAGAAAAAAAAAAGTACAAACTACGAAATTATAAAGTAAATACTTATCTATAGTAAATGCTAGCAAAAATAAAAGTTAAAACTTGGTGAAAAATGAAGTTTAAACTACAACCAAAAAAAAAAAAAAATAAGAAAACTTTACAAAAACACGAAAGCAAAAACTCACTTTGAAAAAATCTAAAGTACAAACTCCCGTGCAATCAAAGTAAAAACTTAAAAAAAAAATCAAATGAAGTAAAAACTCAGGAAGAAAAAATCAAATGAAGTTAAAACTCAAAGACAAAATTCGATAAAGTAAAAACTCAAAAAAAAAAAAAATTTAAATGAAGTAAAAACTCAGGAAGAAAAAAAATCAAACGAAGTTAAAACTCAAAAAAAAAAATCAAATGAAGCACAAACTCACTTTATAAAAATCATAAGTATAAACTCTCGTGCAATCAAAGTAAAAACTGAGAAAGAAAATAAAAATCAAATGAAGTTAAAACTCAAAAAAATAAAAAATAAAAATAAAAATCAAATTAAGTTAAAACTCACAAAAACAAAAGCAATAACTTACTAAAAAAAATTTAAGAGTAAATCCTCGCATTAAAAAAATTAAAAACAAAATCAAAAGTATAAACTCTCATGACATGTAAACAAAGTAAAATCTCAAAATCAAGCGAAGTAAAATCTTACAACAATCGAAGTATAAACTCGCAAGAAAATAAAGCAAAAACTCTGATAAACAAAATTTGAAAATTAAGTAAAAAAAAAAAAAGCTTCTTACCTTCTAAAAACTCCTTCCGGTTCTAAATCTTCCGGTTCGCGCTGGGTTTCAAAAATCTATCTACCGGTTCTCTATATCATACTCTACAACTTCCGGTTCTCACTATTTTTTTTTTTTTTTTTTTAGATTTTGATTTTCCGGTTCTCAATATTTTAAACTTTCTATCTTCCGGTTCTCCCCATTTTTTTTTTTTCTTCAGTTGTGTACGTTCTTTCTGCTTTCGATCTTCCGGTTCGCCTATAGAAAACAAATGAAGCGGAATGAGTAAAGAGACAGTTTGGTTCACGTGACACAAATATTTTTCCCGCCAAAAAAAAAAAAAAAAAAGAAAAGAAATTAAAGCGCGCCAAGTGGAGAGAGAGTGGGTGGTGCTAAGTGGGGGGTGGAGTGGGTGGGTGTTGGCGTCGGTGGGTCTCGCGAGAGCAGACGACGCGGCCGCCATTGTTGTCGCCATCTCAGTTGGAGACCTAAAGAGTGTACGAGGAGTGAGGGAGGGTGGAGGACACGCCCACTCGCGCACCAAACGCCTCATTTATATTATATCGATCGATTATCTTCGCAGCAAAAATATCGATTTCCCACGTAGGAGCGGACATTCCCAACCCAACGGCACGCGAGACGCCAAGCATACACTCTTTCAACCTTCGCGAGATAATTTTGAGAAAATCGTTCAACTTGAGAAAAACTCGTTCTCTAAGAAAATCGGTCAATTTAAGAAAAAAATCGTTCAATTTGTAAAAAAAAATCATTCAATTTGTAAAAAAAAATCATTCAATTTTTAAAAAAAAATCATTTTCATTTTAAGAAAATCGTTCAATTGAAATAAAATCGTTCTCTAAGAAAATCGTTCAATTTGAGAAAATCTCGTTTTTCTTTTTAAGAAAGTCGTTCAACTTGAGAAAAACTCGTTCTCTAAGAAAATCGGTCAATTTAAGAAAAAAATCGTTCAATTTGAGAAAAAATCGTTCAATTTGTAAAAAAAAATCATTTTAATTTTAAGAAAATCGTTCAATTGACATAAAATCGTTCTCTAAGAAAATCGTTCAATTTGAGAAAAACTAGTTTGTTTTTTTTAAGAAAGTCGTTCACCTTCAGAAAAACTCGTTCTCTAAGAAAATCGGTCAATTTAAGAAAAAAATCGTTCAACTTGAGAAAAAATCGTTCAATTTGTAAAAAAAAAATCATTTTAATTTTAAGAAAATCGTTCAACTTGAGAAAAACTCGTTCTCTAAGAAAATCGATCAATTTAAGAAAAAAATCGTTCAATTTGTAAAAAAAAATCATTTTAATTTTAAGAAAATCGTTCAATTGAAATAAAATCGTAATCTAAGAAAATCGTTCAATTTGAGAAAAACTCGTTTTTTTTTTTAAGAAAGTCGTTCAACTTCAGAAAAACTAGTTCTCTAAGAAAATCGGTCAATTTAAGAAACAATCGTTCAATTTGAGAAAAAATCGTTCAATTTGAGAAAAAATCGTTCAATTTAAAAAAAATCGTTCTATAAGAAAATCGTTCAATTTGAAAAAAAAATCGTTCAATTGAAATAAAATCGTTCTCTAAGAAAAAAACGTTCTTTATAAAAATTGTTCAATTTAAAAAAAAAATCGTTCTCTAAGAAAATCGTTTAATTTGAGAAAAACTCGTTCTATATAAAAATCGTTCAATTTAAAAAAAAAATCGTTCTATAAGAAAATCATTCAATTTGAAAAAAAAATCGTTCAATTGAAATAAAATCGTTCTCTAAAAAAATCGTTCGATTTGAAAAAAAAATCGTTCAATTGAAATAAAATCGTTCTACAAGAAAATCATTCAATTTGAAAAAAAAAAATCGTTCAAATTTTAAGAAAATCGCTCTAAATTGTAACAAAATCGTTCTAATTTCAAGAAAATCGTTCAACTTGAGAAAACCCCGTTCAATTAAAAAAAAATAGTTCTAATTTTAAGAATATCGTTCAATTCAAATAAAATCGTTCAATTGTGAAAAAACCGCTATCCGAGAAAATCGTTCAATTTGAAATAAAATCGTTTTCTAGGAAAATCGTTCAATTCGAGATGAAATCGTTCGTTTAGAAAATCGTTCAATTAGAAATAAAATCGTTCTCTAAGAAAATCGTTCAATTGAGAAAAAAATCATTCTCCGAGAAAGTCGTTCGTTTTGGAAGAAAATCCGCTCAATAGTTCAGATTGAATGGCATTGTAATGTATGATAAAACCGCGAACCGATTCAAAGCCAGGCCTTACAATAGGGAGCGTGTGAATACGTTAAGAGAGATAGATGGTCCGCGGCGGGCCACAGGTTGAGCGAGCAATGCGATCTGTTTTCTTAAGAAAATTTTTCCTTTTCTCTATTTTTTTTTTTTTTTTTTCTTTTGAGTTTATTTTGTGAGCAAACACAATTTCCATGTTTTTTATTTGTCGCGCTCAAACGCTGACGTCACACGCCGCCCCACCTGACGTCAGAAGGCGCGTGCGCGTGCTCTTTCCACCAGCCACCGGCTTAGGAAGGAGAAATGAAATGGCGGCGGAAGAAAATCACACGCTGCACAAAACAAATACAATAAAAATAAAACTTATTAAAACAATGGAAAACACAAAAAAAAAGAAACATGGAGTCAAAAACGTGCACGTTAAAACAAAAATAATAAACCATAGCAAAAAAATTGCATAAAATTAAGAACGAGCATTTTAAAACATAAAACACCCACAAAAAATGCATTAAAATAAAAACGTGCAAAACTATATAAATAAATAAAAAATGCACAAAATTAAAAAAATGCACGAAATTAAAAAAATGCATTCGAAAACGTTAAATAAAAAAAATGCATAAAATTAAGGAATGTGCATTTTAAAGCATCAAACACCCCCAAAAAATGCATTAAAATGAAACCGCGCAAAACTAATTAAATAAATAAAAAATGCACGAAATTAAAAAAAATGCATTCGAAAACGTTAAATAAAAAAAAAATGCATAAAATTAAAAACGTGCACTCTAAAGCATAAAACACTACAAAAAAAAAACGCATTAAAAGAAAACCGTGCATTTTAAAAAATATTACCGGTATTTAAAAGCGCAAAAAATGCATAAAATTAAAAACGTGCACTTTAAAGCATATAACACCGCCAAAAAAAACCGCAGAAAAAGAAAACCGTGCATTTTAAATATTTAGACACGCAAAAGGAATGCATAAAATTAAAAACGTGCATAAAATACCACCAAAAACAGCATTAAAAGAAAATGATGCATTTTAAATAATTATTTAAAAGCTCAAATAAATGCACAAAATTAAAAACGTGCACTTTAAAGCATAAAATACCAGCAAAAAAAACGCATTAAAAGAAAACTGTGTATATTAAATATTTAAACACGCAAAAGGAATGCATAAAACTAAAAAGGTGCGTAAACTAATTTTTTAAAAAAAAGTGCACAAAACTAAAAAAAAACAATATATGCATAAATTCATAACCATATGCATTAAATAAAAAAACGTGCATTTGAAAACCATTAAAACAAAATAATGCATCAAATTACCCCTCAAAAAAATAGAATAAAACAAAAAAAAAAACCTGCATAAAATTCAAAAATGCATAAAACACTAAAAAAAAAATCTGCACAAAACAAAAAAATGCACATAAAATAGGTGCATATTACGTAGCTGAACTTAACTGTAACGGAGTAATGTAAAACGGTGACGTCATTAAAAAAAACATTTTCAAAAATTAATTCCCTCTCTGACGTCATGGTGAGAAAAAAAAGTTTGAATGTTACCGCACTGACGTCATCGCAATGGCTTCTCTCCTCCCCAAAACTTCCCTACATACGAAAAACACTACGCAATTAACGCATAACACGCACAGCGGGCCAAATCCAATTTCAAAATAACGAAATTACGCCACATTATTTAAACGAGCGGATAAAACTCTTTCGCGAGCGCTAATCTCATTTAAAAAAACCGTTTTAGAAAATTAGAACGAGAATGAAAAGAAAAACTTACTCCGGTGTTGTAGCCTACATTTTCAATGGCAGTGCGAAAACACAGCCGAGTGCTCGCTCAAAGCCCGGCACACGGTTATTCCAATTTGCGCGTCGAATTTAATTAATTCCGCGCTAAACTCGTTAACAAAGTTTGCGCCGACACTTACTACGCGTTAATTTAGTAATTTACGGAAATTTAGTTGATGAAAATCGGTCGAATTTCATTGTAATTTAAGCTCTCGAGAAATCCTCCATGGGCGAAATTACGGTACGCGTAACGAGACGATAGCTTACGTCAACGGAATGACGGGGAAAAGTTTCTATTAAACAAGTTTTAAAATTAATAAATCAATAATAAATTATTAATTATGTATTAATTAAGCTTAGTTAAGGTGAAATATTAATTAAAATAGTTATTATTAACGATTAGCGTTGATTTTTTTGTGTAGCAATTATTCGTCGACGTCACTCGAATGAGTAAAAGTTTTTGCCTATTGGATTTTCATTCGTATGACGTCACCAGGGGAAATTGTTGATAATTTTTTTTTTTCTGCGTGACGTAACTTGTTTTTCTTTTTGAAAAAATTATTATTACGTCACTGGAGTGGTAAAATGTTTTCGCTTTATTTCAAAAATGCTTTGATAGTTTTTAGTTGCTTTAATCGCAGGTTTTTTGAGGGTTTTAGGTGTTTTCTGTATTGTTTTTAAGAGCTTTAAACATGTTTCTACACTTTAAAACACGCTTTACGATGTTTTCAGTGCTATAAAACAATGTTTTTCGATAGTTTCTATGCTTTAAAACATGCTTTAAGATGATTTTGACGCATTAAAACAAGTTTTATAGTGTTTTCAGCCGATAGAATTGTTTTCTTTTTTTAATTGGTTTCTTGGCTTTGATATATTTTATTTTTTTTAAGTTTTCTGTGTTTTTATACGTGTTTTTGAAGTTTACATGCATGTTTTTTTATGTTTTAATCAAGTTTATGTTGTTTTTCGGTGCTTTAAATTATGTTTTTCAATGTTTTCTCGCCTTTGATCTATGTTTTAGTTCTTTTACCGAACATTCGTTTATGGCTTTGTTGTTTTTCGGTGCTTTAAATTATGTTTTTCAATGTTTTCCTGCCTTTGATTTATGTTTTTGTTGTTTTACCGAACATTTCATTCATAGTTTTGGTGTTTTTCTGTGTTTGTCGTGCTTTGTTGTATTAAAATCCTTGTTTTTATTGTTTTTCTTTGCTCTAATCAAATGCTTTCAATTGATTTTATACCTTTTTCCGTGCTTTTATCTGTTTCTACAGTCGCTAACTTTTTCAACCGTAAAAACAAAACAAAAAAAAAATTGATTTTTGCTTAAATTTTTTTTAAATTTTAAAATCAAACCGGAAGTTGAGGTAGGACACTTCCGCTTCCACTAGAAACGCACACACGCCGAGTGTCCGTCGCGTGGGTGGGATGGAGGGTGGGCGGGGTTTGTATTGTGTTGTAAAAAGAAGTCACGTGCCTCGAATGCACAAAAGAGAGAGAGAAAAAAAGAAAGATGGCCGACTTCTCAAATCGATGGAAATAAAAGACTCGACGCACGTTTAGTAATGGCTACTCTCACCCCCCCCCCCCCCACCACCACCACCACCCACTCCCCACTGGCTAAATTGACCACCCTCTCCCATTGTGAAGGCAGGAGAGGAGAACGTCGATTGAGCGAAACGCTAAATTCGTTATAGCGAAAATAGGGAAATGTGAGTGAAAATAAAATTGGGAGTGAAAATAAGTAACAAACTGCGTGAAACTTACAATTAGTTTGAGTGGAAATAGAAATTGTGGGTGAAAATAATAGTTTTTATCAGTAAATCTATGACAAACAATCATTTTGTAAATCTTTTGAGAAAATTTTGCTTGTAAATCTTTACAAAAAAAAATTTCGCTTGTAAATCTAATAAAGATTTTCGATAATAAATTTAAGGAAAAGATTTGCATACAAAGTCAATCAGAGAGATTTACATTAAAGTCAATGGAAGCGATTTACATTGAATTAAATGGAAGAGATTTACATTGAATTATATGGAAGCGATTTACATCAAAGTTTATAGGAGAGATTTACATCATAGTCTACGAAGGAGATTTACATTAAAGTATATGGGAGAGATTTACATTAAAATCTGAAAAAATGTCATAGGGATTTACAGTAGGCTTTAATATCTGTGAGAGTGATTTACGTTAAAGTCCATTGGAAAGATTTACATTAGAGTCTATTTGAAAGATTTACATTAAAGTTTGTTGGTGGAGATTTACATTGTACTCCCAGGGAAAGATTTATATTAAGATTTATCAGAAAGATTTATATTACCACAAAATCTATGGGAAAGATTTACATTAAAGTTAATGTTAGAGATTTGCATTAAAAGTTGTGAGAGATGTTAATAAGAGAGATTTACATTGAATTAAACAGGGTAGATTTACATTAAATTAAAAGGGAGAGATTTACGTTGAATTAAAAGGGAGAGATTTACGTTGAATTAAATGGGAGAGATTTACAGTAAAGTCTGCAGGAGAGATTTACAAAAAAAAGCTATGAGAAAGATTGACATTAAAGTGTTGTAGGAGAGATTTACACGCAAAGCGTATGAAAGAGATTTACATTAAATTTAACGAAAGAGATTTACATTAAAGTCTGCGGAAGAGATTTACATGCAAAGTGTATTGGGAGAGATTTGCATGCAAAATGTATGACAGAGATTTACAATAAAATCTGAGAAAGATTTACAATAAAGTCTGAGAGAGAGATTTACATTAAAGTCTATGGGAGAGAGATTTACAATAAAGTCAATGAGAAAGATTTACATTAAAGTCTGCGGAAGAGATTTACATGCAAAGTGTATTGGGAGAGATTTGCATGCAAAACGTATGGAAGAGATTTACAATAAAGTCTGAGAAAGAGATTTACATTAAAGTCTATGGGAGAGATTTATATTAACGTCCATGGCATAGATTTACACTGAGAAAGATTTACTCAGACAGCTATGAGGAAGAGCTTATGAGAGAGATTTACATTACAGTTTATTGTGTTTTTCGTACGATGTCTCCCGACGCCCAACCACAAATTTTTTTTAAAAAATGTGTCACATTTAAAATGAAAGAAAAAAAAGGTCCAATGAAAAAAAAAACCTCTTTTCCAACTGCCACATATAAGGACCTAAAACGGTGACCGCGAAACTCCTCCCCCTTCCCCACACCCCCCGCCCACAGCGCCTCATTTAAATATCTATTAGATGACAAATTGCCGCAGCAGCAGCAGCAGCAGCGCCCTCTACGCGCAAATATAGAAATTTAAATCTCAATCACTTTTTTATTGCTCCACCCACCGCCACGTGCCTTATCTCGCTCCAATCAAACTCAAATAAGAGGAATAATAAAAAAAAAAAAAGGCGCGAGAGAGAGAGAGAAAGAAAAGATGGCGTCTCCCCCAGCGCCCCCTTTATTACCGCCCCCCTTGCATTCCCCCTCATACGTCGAACGCATGTTAATAAATCAATCGTCGCCCACAAATCTCATATTTCATTTCTCTATCAGATTCCAATTTTTTTGCCAATTTGCGTATTTGCACGTGCGACAGCAGTCGATGTGCACGTGCGTTGGAGTGTGCGTAAGTGACGTAATATGCGGGTGCGGTGGGGAAAGTGATTTACGGAGCTCATTTAAATATTTTCCCCCCCGTCGAAAGGAGAAAAACGCATTAAGACAACTGGCGGAGACGCAAATGGTAAAGACGCAAAAATATTGAACCGGAAGTGAACTAATGTCTCGCGGTTCCCACTACGTTTACGTTCACTCTGTACGATACTTTTGAATGCCATTTATAGAGAGATTTAAAAATCAAGATTTACATTTATTTGATCTGAGATTAACGGTAAACCATGAGCAAGATTTACATCTAAATTTTGAAAAGATTTACAGCAAAATGGAAAAAAGATTTACAGCAAAATTAAGGAAAGATTTAGAGCAAAATTAAAGAAAGATTTACTGCAAAATTAAAAGATTTGCAGCAAAATTAAGAGATTTACAGCTAAATTAAGAAAGATTTACAGTTAAATTAAAAAAGATTTATAGTTAATTAAGAGATTTACAGCTAAATTAAAAAAGATTTACAGTTAAATTAATAAAGATTTATACCTAAATTTAGAAAGATTTATAGCAAAATTAAAAAAGATTTATAGTAAAATTTGAGGAAGATTTACGTAAATCTGTGAGCAAGATTTACAGTAAAATTTCCAACAAGAATTATTCTAAAATTAAAAAAGATTTACAGCAAATTTAAGAAAGATTTGCAGCAAAACTAAAATAGATTTACAACAAAATTAAAAAAAGATTTATAGTAAAATTTGAGGAAGATTTACGTTAAATTTGAGAAAGAATTACACCAAAATTAAGAAAGATTTACACCAAAATTAAAGAAAGATTTACAGCAAAATTAAGAAAAATTTACAGCAAAATTAAAAGAGATTTACAGCTAAATTAATAGATTTACAGCTAAATTAAAAAAGATTTACAGCTAAATTAAAAGAAATTTACAGCAAAATTAAGGAAAGATTTACAGCAAAATTAAGGAAAAATTTACAGCAAAATTAAGGAAAGATTTACAGCAAAATTAAGGAAAGATTTACAGCAAAATTAAGGAAAGATTTACAGCAAAATTAAAAAACATTTACAGCAAAATTTAGGATAGATTTACAGTAAAATTAAAATAGATTTACAGGGAAATTAAAGAGATTTATAGCCAAAATAAGGAAAGATTTACAACCAAATTAATGGAAGATTTGCAGCAAAATTAAAGAAAGATTTACAACATAATTAAAAAAAAATTCGCAGCATAATTAAAAAAGGATTTACAGTAAAATTAAAATAGATTTACAGTTAAATTAAAATAGATTTACAGGGAAATTAAAGAAAGATTTGCAGCAAAATTCATGAAAGATTTGCCGCAAAATTAAAATAGATTTTCAGAAAAATTAAAAAGATTTATAGCCAAATTAAGGAAAGATTTACAACAAAATTAATGGAAGATTTGCAGCAAAATTAAAGAAAGATTTACAGCATATTTCATGAAAGATTCGCAGCATAATTAAAAAAAGATTTACAAGAAAATTATTGGAAGATTTACAGCAAAATTAATGGAAGAATTACAGCAAAATTAATGGAAGATTTACAGCAAAATTAATGGAAGATTTACAGCAAAATTAATGGAAGATTTACAGCAAAATTAATGGAAGATTTACAGCAAAATTAAAAAAGATTTATAGTAAAACTTGAAGAAGATTTATGTAAATCTGTAAACAAGAATAACACCAAAATTAAGAAAGATTTACGCTGAAATGATAGCAAATTTCTTGTTGTTTTCACTCAACTTAAATCCTTATTTTCACGCCGTAAATTCTTATTTTCACCCAAACTGTAAATTTCTTAATTTCACCCAGCTTTCCTTCTTTAATTTCACTCAATTTTTGTTCTTATTTTCACCCCCCATAATTATTATAATCCTTCCTGGTGACATTAGCGTTGGCCTTATTTTCCCGCCACTCAAAGCCAATGTTTAACGAGATGACAATTGTCGTTCTACATATTAAATACAAAGAAAAATCCGCCATTTTTTTTCTTCAATTTTTCTATTATATTTTCTGTTATTAATTTGCATACATTTCCATCGACTTAGCAGCTGAGCAGTTAACTCGTTTTCCCGCGCAAAAAAAAAAAAATAACACAGAAACAGCGCAACAATTTTTCCCTCATTCGTCATTATTATCCCCTTCCACTGCCCCCCCGCCCCCTTTTTAGCCTCCCTCCGCCCCGGGTGAAGGGGGCGGGGTGCAATTAAATTCATAACTCTGTGTACCTGCGCATGCGCCCGAGAGATGGATTATTAATGTCAATTTGCGCGTCACGTGACGCGGCCTGCTTGTCGCCGCTGACGTAAGCATGATTGATGACGCTGAATCCCTGGTGGCCGCCATCTTGCTTCCGCCACCGTCATAATTGCATTGTTTACTAAGTGTGCTCCCTTACCCCTACAGCTGCCCCGCCCCTCCGCCACCGGAAGCCAGGTTAACTCCCCACTTCCGGTGTGGCGCTCGCGAGGAGGGTTAATTGAATCTCGCGACCTTTTTCTCCGTCGTCTGACGTCATTTATGATGATGCAATTAGGTAGGGAGGAGGAGATTAATGGCGGCTAAGCGAGGTTAAGCGATTTCCCATTAGATTTAAATGTAAATCTTTTTCATATAAATGGAATGTAAATCTCTCATAAACTTTACTGTAAATCTATTCCATAGACTTTTATTTAAATCCCTATCATACACCAGAATCTAAATCTTTCTGTTAAACTTCAATGTAAATCTTTTTTTTTTACTTCGATGTAAATCCTTCTCCTTTATTTTAATGTAAATCTTTCTCTTTTACTTCAATATAAATCTTTCAATTTTACTTAAATGTAAATCTTTTCCCTTTCATTTCAATGTAAATCTTTCTCTTTTACTTCAATATAAATCTTTCTCTTTTACTTAAATGTAAATCTTTTCCCTTTCATTTCAATGTAAATCTTTTTCATTTCATTTTGAAGTAAATCTTTTCTTTTTCATTTCAATGTAAATCTTTCTTTTTTACTTCAATGTAAATCTTTCTCCTTTATTTCGATGTAAATCTTTTCCTTTTATTTCAATATAAATCTTTCTCTTTTACTTAAATGTAAATCTTTTTCCTTTTATTTCAATGTAAATCTTTTCCCTTTCATTTCAATGTAAATCTTTTACTTTTATTTGAATGTAAATCTTTTTCTTTTAATTGAATGTAAATCTTTTTTCTTTATTTCAACGTAAATCTTTCTCCTTTACTTCAATGTAAATCTTTCTCCTATATTTCAATGTAAATCTATTTCCTTTATTTCTATGTAAATCTTTCTCCTTTACTTCAATGTAAATCTTTTTCTTTTATTTCTATGTAAATCTTTTTCTTTTACTTAAATGTAAATCTTTTTCCTTTATTTCAATGTAAATCTTTTTCCTTTACTTTAATGTAAATCTTTCCCATAAAATTAAAATTTAAATCCTTCTCTATACTGTGGAAGAATCTTTTAATAGAGTTACAGCCAAAAATATACTAGATTTACAACTTAAACATTACAAGATTTACAAGCAAAATTTATCCCAAAGATTTACATAAATCACGGATACATACTTACAGTACATAGATATCTATTATAAATCCGCCAATAGTTGTAAATGTCTTCCATTAAACTTCTATGTAAATCTTTTCCTTAAACTTCTATGTAAATCTTTTCTTTAAACTTTTATGTAAATCTTTTCTTTAAACTTTTATGTAAATCTTTTTCTTAAACTTCTATGTAAATCTTTTTCTTAAACTTCTATGTAAATCTTTTTCTTAAACTTCTATGTAAATCTTTCTCATTACTTTCAATGTAATTCTCCCCTATACATAATATTTTTTTGTAAATCTTTTCCATAAATGTGAACGTAAATCATTTTTTTTCTCTCCTTCCCATAGAATGTAAATCTCTCTCCCTATTGTTTTCTTCTCCCCTAAAATCCTTAATGCTCGGATCATTAGGTCGGTGTGACTTCCGGCCAGGAGAGATTTGGCATTGTCTTCGGTTGCACAACTAGTGATCCGTGCGATTTCATTTATATTTATCGTGGAGAGTGTCCACGAGGTAGGGTACTAGGGGCGGGGAACGGAGGGGCTGTAAAGATCACAAGGTGGCGGATGACGTCACTCTCCGCCACTGACGTCACCCGGGCGATCGATGAGCCTCGGTGCGAGCTAAGTTGGCGGAAGTTGGAGAGTTCGGACCGGAAGTGAGTGCGCGGAGTATTAAAGTGGAATTAACGAGCACTTTTTCTTTTGCGTCGACGGTGAAAGTGGGATTAGCGCCGTCGACGGTAATTAAAAGACTTTTCGGCAGCGGAGGATAATTGCGCCGTTAACGATAATTGGATCAGGCCCGGATCACGCATGCGCACTAAACACCCCCCCACGCGCTAACTAAATTAACTACACCTAAGTTTATGGCAGTTTTATGGCTTGGAAAAACTTTTGAGAGAGATTTTCACGTGTAAATCTGTTACATAAATTATTATGGAAAATCCTATTGAAAATTTTAAAAAATGTAAATCTATACTTTAAATATGTAAATCTATGGCAGATTTCCAAATGTAAATCTATAAAAAAATTCAAAAATGTAAATATATAAAAAAATTCAAAAATGTAAATCTATGGAAGATTTAAAAATTTAAATCTATGGCAGATTTCAAAATGTAAATCTGTCAAACATTTAAAAATGTAAATCTGCCAAAGATTTGAAACTATGCTTTTAATATGTAAATCTATGAAAGATTTAAAAATGTAAATCTATAAAAAAATTCAAAAATGTAAATCTATAGAAAATTTAAAAATGTAAATCTATAAAAGATTTAAAAATGTAAATCTATGAAAGATTTAAAGGCAAATCGGTCAAACATTTAAAAATGCAAATCTATTAAAGATTTAAAAATGCAAATCTATTAAAGATTTAAAAATGCAAATCTATCAAAGATTTAAAAATGCAAATCTCTTAAAAAATTAAAATTGCAAATCTATCAAAGATTTAAAAATG
>JAQGAZ010001704.1:0-25544 GCA_034692225.1 Polydesmus complanatus
AAATAAAAAAATTCTAATTTATCAAATGGGTTTTATTGCGTTTCGAAATAAGAACTTTTCGCTGCCCCACCCTGTAAAAGTATTACCGGGATATCAGTCGGTTTTAAAAAAAAATATGTTGAGATATAGGATAATATTCAATGAAGCGCATGTTAAGAGATGGCAAGTGCCAGAATTACCTTGTATTATTATGAAAATACTTTTCTAAAGTATTTTAAGTGAGCGGTATTTATTGGTTATTTTAAAGTTAACGCAATAATTATCAATGTAGCTGTAAGCAAAATAATTACTCTATCGAATGTATTTTACTGTAATAATATTATAGTCTTCATTGCCATAATTATCCTCTTTATCAACTTGTTCTTATAATATCGTGCAACGTCCGGTTTCGCTCTTAGGTGGTGAGATTCAAATATAACTTTTATAATGTAGTTTAAATGCCCTATCGGCTCTAAGTAAACTACAATAAAAATCGTTATTTCTAAGTGAAAGATAATTTAAGATTAATTAAATACTTAAGTTCAAGAGTTGTCAAGTCTGATTACTTAATATACTCTACTATTCTTAGCATAATGGTGTTTTATCCTTGTCTAGCATCTTAAACTAGGAATTATAATATTGGAATTAAATAATAAGCATGTTTAAGTAATTATTAGCATTTAGAATTATATGTGTCAGTCTCCTTGGTCAGTTCGAAAGGTATAATCTAATGTCATACCTTCACAGCGGAAGAACAGCTTGTACGTGTTATTGAAGCTCGTTGACCAATCTTTCTCAATCCTGGTCTTGAGGTCTCCTCGGACTTGGTTTTGTTTGTAGGCAAACTTTTAGTTTCATCCTTATTTTCCTATTTGTAAAAATCAGTATTTTGTATCTAAATATTTAACTTTTTTTTTTAAATTGTTTTTTCTAACTTTTCCGTATAAATCGTTTCCGTTGGAACACGAATTGGTAGCCGTTTTAGTAACCCTGGAGCTCCCATTATAAACTACAGACTTGGATCTATAACTAGCGGAATATTTCGCCGACGTTCCAGTTGTTGATCGAAGAGATACTGACGAAATGGGAATCAAAGATTTTGACGAGTTTGTCAATTCCTTAGTTACGGGCTATAATACACAATTGTGAGCTTTTATAATTTTTTAAAAGTTAAAATTTTACACCTTTTCCCTAACCTTGGTCGTTGTTGCCGAGCTACTTCTTTCTTTCAAATTCAATGATTTTGGTCGTTGAGCAACTCCGTTGTGAGACGTATGAGGTTGCTGTTTACCGTTCAGCAAAGGTCTGTTATTGGTTGCCGTACTTTTTGATTTGCTGATATGGTCTCCATTTTCTTCTCTACGAAAAGTAGTAGATTTCTAAAATAGTATTTGTATTTATTTTTAGACAGTCTTTAATTAAAATTTCATGTATATCTCACGTTTGTAGAAAAGTTTCGTGGCAAAGTAGCCGCTTTATCAAAGCTGCGACTATTTCTACTGGTCTTATCTTCCAAAGTCATATGGAGACTTTTTGACAAAGCTTTACTATTTACACCCACACGATTTCTTAAAACTACGGGTGATCCTGAAGAGTTTGATGCGGAACTCGTTCTAACACTTGTAAATTTCTAAATAATCGCAACGCGATTTTACCATTAGCCCGTTGTTATAAATTATTATCGATTGCAATGTACCTTATTTTGGCTTGACAATTTTGGAGGCGCAGCGGTTGGCCTACCAAATTCAAATACAATAACCGCAGCTACAATTATCAAAATAAAAAATTAATTTTCATTGCAAAGCAAATTCTAAACATCTGCTTACCGTCTTTAATTCGCTGTTGTAACTCCGGCGACAGTAAAGACCATCCTGAGCATCTAACTACACGATTGGCATTGTGAATTAAAAAATGTTCGACTTGGCGATGAATCTTGTTTAACAACACGTCAAAATTCTAAAGTTTAGTATAATTAAGAAATTGGCCAACTCAATAAAAGTACGATTAAAAGAAAATTAACCTCATTAACTTCTGGAGATGTTGCATGCTTTGAAATATTGCCAGCTTCGCAGGCGCTTTTAAGATCGTGAATGCGGACATAGCTTTTGCACGCTCCAATCAGCGAAGTATTCTCAGCAGCCACTATTAAACTAGATTCAAGAACATGAATGGTCCATGTGTGCCCCTAATTATATACGTAGTAATTAATTAGAATAAAAAAATTATAAATAGCCTTTTTATAGAGCAATTACAGTTTGTAGAGCCCTGAACGCTTGACTTCCAACAACGTCTGCTAAATTATCTGCTAAAAAAACGTTGCAAGCGCCAGAAAGTTGTCGAGCCAAAGCAGCCACTGGTTCCACCCATTTCACTCTCGGAAGCGTTGAAGTTAGTTTTTCGCATCTAACAGTTAATTCCAAAACCGTCTCTTTATTCTGGGAGAAAAAATAAAAAAGTTTAAGCTTAATAATGACTCTTAAATTAATATAATTATATAATTTACTATATCAAGTTTTGAGGCTGTTAAACATTTTTGCAATAATTCTTCTGGAAGTGCCGCGAATGATTTGGTCGGCCACGTTTTCAGCATATGTTTATTAATCCATTTCAAACATTTCTCCTGCAGATCATCCAACCCAAACGAAGCAGCGATGAGGAAACTTTCCGAAACTGTTGTCGAGCATCCAACACACGGCTAATTTAATCAAATAAATTTTCCTTTTTTTTTTTCCATTTTAATTCGCTGGAAATGTGTATAGGATTGTCTACCTTATGAAAAAAGTGGCAATATTTCATCTTCATCGCTAATGCCACAACATCTTTTAACCCTTCAAAGCCCAACATATCTGCCAGCGAAGCTAATTCAGAAATATCGATGCTCTCCGGAATCACAGAAGCCCCAGAGTAGATGTGACAGATGGCAAAATGAACCGCATCATAACTGAAGCCGGACATATTAATAACGTTGCCGGAACTCTCGATCCAATTGCCACTCATGGCAGCAGCAAAATACACACATCGAGACGATAACACACTCCTAATAAATATTTTAAAAATTATTCAAAATTAGTTTATCGACGCAATTTAATGGTTCAATGAATCCATTTTTTAAAAGGGCATCCACTATATGGCATCAAGCTTTAATTTACGAAATTTATTTCAGCCAATAATTTCGCGAAAAGCATGAAATTTCAAAATAGTTTTCAATTTTATGTAAATTACTATTATACTGATTGCCAATACTGATTTTTTTTAAAATAAATTAAATCATGTAAATTGAAAAGTACCTAAATAATGACCAATTACCCGCCTTGCCAATTGTCCCTAATTTTTAAACTCTTTTAAAAGTTGTCCCTGTTTTAAAACTGCATTAAAACTATTATTTCAACGAAAACTCACATATCTAAGCATTTATTAAAATACATTCTTAAAGTTTGTTTTGAGAGATGGATACCCTCCGATTCTCTCATGTTAAAAATTGGCCTTAAGATTTTCATAAAAAATACAGTTGACTCATTTTTTTTTAACTTTAATCAAAACTTGGAACTTAAACATTTTAAAGTTGAAAAAATGTTGTCTTCTGCGTAAAATAAAATAATGTTGGCGTGCAAACCTGCGATTTCTCTAGAGGTTAGCGGGATTTAACTCCTATGATTTAATAATGCAATTACATTAACAAAACATAAACTTAACCTTCTTTAAAAATTAGGTCAAAATCGATAATAAATAACATGTACACAAATATAACTTAAACCTCTTTAAATTTTTAAATTAAAATTCTAATTAATTTACAAACTTTTAAAAATTATTTCGGCAAAACCCAAATTTTAATTAATAAAAATCATCACTTACTTGTGAGCTTTAATTTCCTTCCCATTAACAACCACCGTCACGTCGGTATCGATCTCGTGGAGAAACATTTTCAACAAATCGTCTCCTAATTTTGAGCAGGGTCCCTCCTTCCTTCTATTCAACGTTTGCGTGGTCATTTCTTCCAGGGAGTGAGTACTTTTGGCGTCGTCGTCGTCGAGAATCAGTGACACTCGCTTATTCCTCAGAACCAAACTATCTTCCGCCAAAGGGAATAGAGAAGCAGCTGTTTCGCTCTTAGGTCTTCGTAATAAACTAGCGCCGCCGCCGAGAATTTTCCGTCGCAGAGGCACGTTAATGCGTGAGCTGAGTTCACCTGCCGTTTTAATTTGACCTTTACCAACAGTAGTAGCAGCGGTAGCAGCAGCAGCAGGTCTTGGTCGCAACGGTGCAGGTGAGTGACATTCCGCTTCGATGTACATATACACAGGAGGTGGTGGGGGTTGACCGCCAGATGATGACGATCTATCGATGGCTCTGGGCGATACAGCAATATCAACAACATCGTTGGTATCGGAAGGTGTGAGACGAGTGGTGTTGTTTGAAGTCAAACCGGTCGAGCCGTCACTTTCGGCGATGGGGTACGATAAAACAACATCACTTGCCGCTGTATCTAGTTCAAAAGTGTTTGTCCTCGTTTCCTCGACTGCCAAAGGTTGAGCGCTATTTTCAACCGTGAGACTGCTTTCTATTGGATTCGACGAACTCAGACTCGGACTCGATTCTTCCGAATGCCGACTTTGAACGTGGTGTTCCTCTCTTAAAAACGGAACTAAACTGAAAACGTTGACCGGAGGGTTCGCACCGCGACCTCGATTATCGCTTTCAGCATTATTGTCCGCCTGAGGTTGCTCAATTTCCAATGATCCGTTAGCGTCTTCGCTTTTCGAAACCAATTGTAAATCGGCGTTGGCGTTGTACGGTAAAACGATAGCCGCTGGTTTAGAGCCATTTGTGTTATTTGAAAACTCGTTCGAGCTCACGCTCCAACGTCTCGCCGGTTCTGGAATTGAACTGCAACTGTTTACAATAACCCCGTTGTTCACGTCGAGTAGAGATTGTTTTTTTGAAGAAAACACGGTCTTCCAAGACGAGAGTTGAGTCGCGCACGTGGAAGGAAAACTCGCGCTTAATTGATTAGCACCAACATCGGCAGAAAGGGAGTTTGAGAACGAATTTATATTTTTCGAAGAGCACGTCGATTCGAGACCACCGAAAACCGAAGATTCATTGGTATCGTCGTTAGCCAGCGAATCTAAACAGCACTCTAAGCTGTCGTCTTTAGGTAGAGATTCGTTGGAACTGTTCCCCGCGGGTTCGGAACAAGGACTGAACGACGGCGGTCCGATAGATGAAGTCGACAATTTACGGCTCATTGAACACATTCCCGAATCGTGACTATGCATCATCACTTGCCCATCTTTATTTCCCAATTTCGATTCTAAAGCTTCTTGACCGGCGCTCGACTTTAACAGCGAAATAAAACCGTCGTCGTTTTTTGATTTCGTCAATTCCTGATTATCCCGACTAAAGTCCGCGACTTTATCTACTTCCAGTCTAGAATCAACTTCGACACTGCTAAACATTCTATTTACATCTGAAATTCCAATCGCGCTCGTGCTATCGGTAATATTCACAATTGGTTGTGCGTTGTCACTCTTAACATCGTCGAAATTAATAAGATCATAAACCACGCCGCTTTCAAAATCTTTTTGCACATTTACATTCGAAACGCCGGCAATTGCACCAAAGTCTATAGGAACTTCAATTTCATCTTTCTCCATATTTAAATCAAAAATTTCATCTCTCTGTATATTTAAATCAAAATTTTCAACTTCCTTTAGATTTAACTCGAAAGTTTCATCTTTCCGTAGATCTAAATCAAACGCGTCTTTTTTCTCGACATGATTTATATCAAAAATATTTTCTTTCTCAATTTCGGCTTTTTCTATCGCTTGGTCAACTTCTACCGGAATATGGCTAAAATTTGGTGAAGGGTTTTCCAACTCACCTTCCGCGTTCCATTCTTCCTCGTCTGTTTTTGCAGATTGTTCTAATCGAAATTCGCGATTTGGAATGTGTAGAGGAGAAAGCGGCGGTGGTGGTGGCGGCGACGCCTCATCGCCCGCTCGCAATTGTTCCAGCATTCGATTCTCAGCTTCCTCCATATTTTCTCGATAATACGCGTCTCTGCAATTTGTACACAATTCGACAAGAGGTTACAAACTTTCATTCAACACTTGTTATCGTAGATACAAAAAAAAATAATAAATTTAGTAAAGCTCCAATAAACAAAGCGTGCTACCGCAATATAAATTATTGTAGTAATCATTATTGTTTAACAAGTAAATAGAATAAATAGAGCATCAATTGTGGATAAATAAGTTTACGATACGCGCGCGATATGTTTAATAAACAAAACTAAATAATTTACGATATAATAGAATTATCAAAACGTGTTTTCAACCTAACATCCTGAGAATCGAAGAATTCATTATAAAAAAATAAAAAAAAAAACCGGGGTAATATTTGCACGTAATGTTTCCTGTTTACAATATTAATGACATTACCTTAAAAATGATTGCAGTTCCGATTCGTTGACTCCACGCAAATAAAAAACGATAAAAGCTGGTGCTGCTGCCGCCGAAAAGCTTGCTTGATTAAACAGCTGATTTCGTTCGACGCAGAAACGATAAAAGCGAGGAACTCTTGTTTTTAAAATTGCACTGTGACTCGAAATTTCCCTTCCATTTTCAAGTACGAAATTCACGTTGCTAAAAGATTTTTCATCGAACAATCTGTACCACCAAACCAAAAATAATAAAAAAAAAAAACCTTTTGTTTTAAACAACTCTTTCTCTTTCGAAATTGACATTTTTGTTTTAAAAATATACCTTTTCATATCTCGTTGTAATCGGCATTTGAAGCATTCGCGTAATCTGCTGACTTCCCGCTCCCATTTGAGTTGCAATGCGAGACTGATTTGAGTTGATGATGTTCCTTCTTCTCTTCCCCTACCAACTGTCAATTCCATTGGTTGATGTCATCCATCCCCGAAACTCACCCCAAAACTTTAGTCATCATTTTTTTGGCACTCATCTCCGACTGAAAACAAAACCAAACAAAAAAAAAAAAAATTTAAATAACTAAACTTAAAATGAGCGACGTCATCATAAATGTCATAATAGTTCAATTTGAACAAATATAGTCTACAATTCGAATCTAATGAACAAACAAGGAAATGCGGTTGAACAGGGAAAACACCTGTCCATTTATGTACAGCACTTTTAAATCATTATAGCAGCGAAGAAGATAATTATGTGGGACGATCAAAGTACTGTCTCCATCGAGGAAATAAAATCATCGCCGCTGAATTAATAAATAAAATTAATTATTATCGTTTAATATTATATTGTTACGGGTGAAAACCATAAAAACAAATGCAGTAAAACCTGAGTAAAACGGAATCGATGCCTGCTTTAAATAAACAACAAAATGTATACCGGTTCTGTATTTTGCTTAAAGTAAATAAATTAACTAAAAATAATAAAAAACCAGATTTTAAAAATAATACTAACCTTATGCATCACCAAGGTATACAGCATAACCTTTAAATTACTTATTCTCGTAACGCATTTAAATCAATTAAAAGTCCTTTAACTTTATACTGCAACTAATCGTTTGACTATATTTGACAGTTGCTTACCTTGGAAAAATTTGTTGCCCTTGGACATTTTTCAAGCGAATTTTAGCGTTGATTTGAAAATTTAAAATAATGTGCGAGCGCAAAAAAAAAAATAAATTGTTGAAATAATTTTCAGCAAATTATGACTAGCGAAACTGTATTTGAAATAAATTTCTATTTCCAGTAATGATTTTACCAATGTTCTCCTTGAAATTGCAGGAATGATGTTGCTAACGAAAATTCAAAAAAAAAAATAATGAATACTATTCTTGAATTATGTCCAAGAACCTTGAACCTGTCAATAAACTAATAAAAATGTCAGACAATTGAATTTTGTCGAAATTATACCCTTAGGAATAATAATTATCATACCAATTAAGGTGATTCATTCGGGTAGCATCATCAAATTCTGTACATTTATGTATTGCATAATAGATTTTGAGAAATGACAGATGATGATGATGATGCCATATTAACGTGTAAACACTCGTAACTGAACGCTATTAAAACGGCAAGAAAAATTCCAACATTAAAATTAATTAATAATTAAATTTAATAATTTTTTTGTTAAAAAAAAAAAATAAACAATCTTTTTAGATAAGCGCCTTTAAATCGGGTGTTAAACGCGGTAATTTTTTAGAAGATTTACGAGGTTTTCTTAAAATTTTTTTTTTTTTTTGAGCTCAAAAATTCAGCTGTCACGTGAACTCGCCTAAAACGTTTTCGAATGACAGTTCAATATTAATAGTAAATTCCAATTACGAAATAATTTCACGCTTTAATCACTATTAAAATCTAATTAAAACCAACCTTAATCCATTAGCCTTTTCCATTTTTCTCCATTGAAATGATATTTAATAATACAAAATTATAACTGTTTCTTCGATCATCCTTCCGCAATTTAAATAATGGCGTATTTCCGGCGCTGACGCATTAAGCTAATCCGGTTGCACGGATTGCTCCGACTGGATTATTATTGCACCACCTGTACCCAACAATTCGTCTGCTCTGAGCCTTGGAAACCAAAAATTCTCGAAATGCACTAATTTATCCGAATTAAATATCCAGTAATTGTATTAAAATACGCATTATAATATTAACAACACGTGAAATGGAGATGAAAATTCCTGCCCCCGTAGCCAATACCGAAGAAAAAAGTGAAATCGATAAGTTTAGTAAGTTGGACGATTTGATGTTCCCTTTTTGCGATGAGGTAGGAAAATACGAAAAGCTTACAAAAATAGGGCAAGGAACGTTTGGGTATGAAAACAATTTCCACCAATAATTCTTTAAAGAATGTTATTAATGTTTTACATTATTTAGGGAGGTATTTAAAGCCCGGAATAAAAAATCTAGGAAGCTGGTAGCCTTAAAGAAAGTTCTAATGGAAAACGAGAAAGAAGGCGTATGAACTCTCGAATTAAAATGTAGCCTACTGTATAAAATAGTTATCTAAGAAATCGTTTCAGTTTCCAATCACAGCTTTACGCGAGATTCGAATATTGCAGTTGCTGAAACACGAAAACGTAGTCAACCTACTGGAAATCTGCCTTACGAAAGGTAAACATCTTCTCGTCAAATGCAATTGTGACCGAACCCAAGTGAATTACTATTGAATTCTTTTAATAATCTTAATATTATTTTAATCACGTCTGGAAAAACTTTACTTTAAAGACATATATAATTTTTTTTATTCTGTGTTTATAATACTGTATTTTTCTCCGGTCTCAACACACCCAGCTAAACGCGTCATTCTCACTCACTATGCTTGGCTGTGTTGATTCCAATTTAATCGAAATTATTCTCCCATGCCCCAAAGAACAATTATATGATAAAAAAAAGTCCTTAAAGTAAAGTTTTTCCATGAGTCATTAAAGATTTAAAACTACGTGTAATTAAGTGTACATGTATACTGACGAGCTTGTGTGATATTTTCTTTGTAGCTACGCCGTTCAACAGATTCAAGAGTACTTTTTATTTGGTATTCGACTTCTGCGAACACGATCTCGCCGGCCTATTAAGCAACATGAACGTGAAATTTTCCTTGGGAGAAATCAAGCGCGTCATGCAGCAACTCCTCAACGGTTTGTATTTTATTCACAGCAATAAAATCCTCCATCGAGATATGAAAGCCGCTAACATCTTAATATCCAAAAGCGGCGTATTAAAGTTAACGGATTTTGGTTTGGCGCGAGCTTTTAGTATTAATAAAAACGGTATGGCCAATCGCTATACCAATCGCGTCGTCACCTTATGGTATCGACCTCCGGAACTTCTTTTGGGCGAGCGCAATTACGGTCCGCCGGTGGATATGTGGGGAGCCGGCTGCATCATGGCCGAAATGTGGACTAGGAGCCCGATCATGCAAGGCAACACCGAACAGCATCAGCTGACTCTCATCAGTCAGCTGTGCGGCTCCATCAATGCCGAAGTGTGGCCCGACGTGGAAAAGTTAGAACTATTCGCCAAATTGGAACTGCATAAAGGACTTAAACGTAAAGTGAAAGAACGATTAAAAGCTTACGTGAAAGATCCATACGCTTTAGATTTATTAGATCGACTATTAACTTTGGATCCGAGCAAGAGAGTGAACAGCGACGACGCTTTGAATCACGATTTCTTTTGGACCGATCCGATGCCGGGTGAATTGGAAAAGATGTTGTCTACGCACACGCAATCCATGTTTGAATATTTAGCACCGCCCAGACGCAAAGGTCAGCAACAACATCCCGGCCAGAACGCCAAACTGCCTACCACCAGTCAGGAGGGCCAATATTACGATAGAGTGTTTTAAATTATTTTTAGGGTCCTGTTTCATTATGAGTTAGAAGTTAATGATATTAGCGGCACACTATTATAGTCAAAGTATATTGCGCGCAATGTTAACTTGAAATTCATTATTAAACGGAACCCAGCTGTTTAATTAATATTTCGTAATTATGATTATTATTATTTGTTTGATTGCGAGTTTAAGAAAGGTTGAAAATATCGAAATGTTTGTTCTTATAATTTATTTTGTGGTTAAATATATCGAACTTTAAAGAATCTAAGTGCTATAATATTTGGTTGCCACTAGGATTTCAAAGTCGAAATTCAACGCCTTCATGTACATATCTTAATTTCTTTTACCGAGAGGTATTATTGTAGTGCCAAAGATGTTCTTCATAATGTAAAAAAAAAATAATTCTTTCCATTTTTCCATTTTTATAAGAATTGCAAAATGTACCTTTTGGACTGTGATATTAACTATTTTTTTCTGTATAAAATTTTATTTTTTACAATAATTACTGTATATACCAAACTGCGATTACAACTTCCATGTTTACAATAATTATTGTAAAAAAAAAGATTATCATTATAAAATAAACTCTTTTCTAAATGAACCATCAAACAAGACATTCTAATAATTAAAAAATGGAGAAACAGTACTCAGAAAGGGCAAACACTTAACTTTTTAATTTAAACAATATTTTAGGATTATTTAGATTATGTGGTTTATTTTTTTTAAAAAAAACTAACTTTAAATAATGGCGCATTTCTGACCTGATCTATTAAGCTAATCCGGTTGCACGGGTTGCTCCGGCCGGATTAATTGCACCACCTGTACCCAACAATTCGTCTGCTCTGAGCAAGGAAAAATTTAACGTTGGAGACCGAAAATTATGGAAATGCAATAACTAAATAATAATATTTAGTTAACAACACGTGAAATGGAGACGAAAATTCCTACCCCCGTAGCCAATACCGAAGAAAAAAGTGAAATCGATAAATTTAGTAAGTTGGACGATTTGGATTTCCCTTATTGCGATGAGGTAGGAAAATACGAAAAGATTACAAAAATAGGGCAAGGAACTTTTGGGTATGAAAACAATTTCCACCAATTTTTTTTTTAAAAAAAAAAAAGCCTATTAATGTTCTACATTATTTAGGGAGGTATTTAAAGCTCGGAATAAAAAATCTAGGAAGCTGGTAGCCTTAAAGAAAGTTCTAATGGAAAACGAGAAAGAAGGCGTATGAACTCTCAAATTAAAATGTACTTAATAAAATTGTTTCTAAGACATACGTTTCCAGTTTCCAATTACAGCTTTACGCGAGATTCGAATATTGCAGCTGTTGAAACACGAAAACGTAGTCAACCTACTAGAAATCTGCCGTACGAAAGGTAAAACATCTCGTTAACTGCATATTGGGACCATTGGGCACGGTGTCTGGAAAAAAAACCGAACACAACTGAATTACTGTACACTACTATAAAGTCCTTTTAATAATTTAAACATTTTAATAACGCATGAAGAACTTTACGCAAGAAGTAAAGAAGTGTTTTCATGTGTTATAAAAATATTTACATTATTAAAATAATTTCATAGTAATTCAGTTGGGTGAATTTTTTTTACGGACATAGTGTATATTGATGAGCTTGGGCGATCTTTTCTTTCTATAGCTACACCGTTCAACAGATTCAAGAGTACCTTTTATTTGGTATTTGACTTCTGCGAACACGATCTCGCCGGCCTATTGAGCAACATCAACGTGAAATTTTCCTTGGGAGAAATCAAGCGCGTCATGCAGCAACTCCTCAACGGTTTGTATTTTATTCACAGCAATAAAATACTCCATCGGGATATGAAAGCCGCCAACATCTTAATATCCAAAAACGGCGTATTAAAGTTAGCGGATTTCGGTTTGGCCCGCGCTTTCAGTATTAATAAAAACGGTATGGCCAATCGCTATACCAATCGCGTCGTCACCTTATGGTATCGACCTCCTGAACTTCTTTTGGGCGAGCGCAATTACGGTCCGCCGGTGGATATGTGGGGAGCCGGCTGCATCATGGCCGAAATGTGGACTAGGAGCCCGATCATGCAAGGCAACACCGAACAACATCAGCTGAATTTAATCAGTCAGCTGTGCGGCTCTATCGCCGCCGAAGTGTGGCCCGACGTGGAAAAGTTAGAACTATTCGCTAAATTGGAACTGCATAAAGGACACAAACGCAAAGTGAAAGAACGATTAAAAGCTTACGTGAAAGATCCCTACGCTTTAGATTTATTAGATCGACTTTTAACTTTGGATCCGAGCAAGAGAGTGAACAGCGACGACGCTTTGAATCACGATTTCTTTTGGACCGATCCGATGCCGGGTGAATTGGGAAAGATGTTGTCTACGCACACGCAATCCATGTTCGAATATTTAGCGCCGCCCAGACGCAAAGTTCAGCAACAACATCCCGGCCAGAGCGCCAAACTGCCTTCTACCAGTCAGGAGGGCCAATATCACGATAGAGTGTTTTAATAAATTACCTTCAGGGTCCTGTTTCATTACGAGTTGAAAGTTAATGGAATTATTAGCGGTATACTCTATGTACCTCGAAATTAATGGCCGCACGTTAATATTGACTTTTGGAGTACATTGAGCTCCATGTTAACTTGAAATTCATTGGGAAACGGGACCCAACTATTTAATTCATATTTTGTAATTATTACGGTTCAAGAATATCGAAATATTTGTTTTTATAACAGAAATAAAAAAGAATTAAAATTATTATCAAACAAATTTAATGAGTTTGGAGTTTTACCCGGGTTTTACTAAAAAAAAAACTCCTAAAGCTTAATTTCAAAATTACATAATAATTAAAATTTTATTTCATGGTCAAACTTATCGAAGTTTTGGGAGTTTTATGGGCGCCACTCGGATTTCTGAATCGAGATTCAACGAAGATCTTCATGCCTCCTACGAATCATTTCTTTTACCGGTATTACTTAGCAGAATCAGGGTTGGAACCAGCAAACAAAGTTTTATCAATTAAGATAAAATTTTAACCAACGAGATTTCAATGAAAACGGTGCAAATCAATGTGGCGTTGTAACTTTGAAAATTTTTCTGATGCGCAGGGGGGAAATGTTTTTATAAATCCAGCTATTGAATCTGTGTAAAAACCCTTTTGGTAGATGGCCATTTATTCATAAATATCGAAATTTAGGATTGAAAATACCTCTTTTACGTAATTCATAATTTTCTACGTACAAAAAAATAATTGCGTAAGAAAGATTTTAAAAATAAACTTTGCCGGTACCCGAGTGCTGCGCGCGGTTTATACTGCCTCAAAGTTAAATACAAAGCTTAGTTAGTCGGAAATCATTCCGTACGTATTATTAGTCATTTGTTAAATTAGAATAATGTTTTAGTAAAGAGAAGTATTAATTTCTTACCTTAAAATGATTGAGATCACTGTTCCACGCCGGCTTTCAAATTTCCTTCCTTCCGAAGTTCTTCATCAAAAAACAACAGCAGAGAATGACGTCATTAAGACTAGTTCACACTGGATTACTTTTTCGATATAAGCTCAGTTCACACCGAAACAAGGAGTGACGCCCAACCATTTGTCTCTCGTGACACTTGCCTGACTCTTGTAATTTTTTTTTTTTAAAAAAAACTTATTTTCGAAACGTTAGAAAAAAAGAAGAAATTATTATCAAACAAATTTAATGAGTAAATGAACATATATTTTTTTGTTTCAATCCAACAATTTTTCACTTTTCACCAAAAGTGTCGTTTTTTTTATATATATATATATTTTTCATAGTTTAAAAAGCATAACTTTTGACCCAACTCGAGAATTTTTTTTGTTTATTTTTCTTTGAAAGAGCGGAGACTTTTTTAAGCGATGTTGATTTTTTTCTCATAAGGTGATAACAGGTTGCTGTGTATTAATAGGAGAATAAAAGATGAGAAATAATTTTTCTTTCGCATATATAACATTATTTTGGATGAAAATTTTTTTTTTTTTAGCTATAACAAACAGATCATCGGATGGAACGCGACTATCCATTTACAAATGAAAACAATTATATTTACAAGTTACAATTATGGGTTTGTTGTATTTTTTCCTTTTTTTTGTTTTTCTTTTTTGCGTAATTGTATACAGTATAATATATAATATGATCGATATATAACGAGAATATTAATGTACATTATTTTTCTATATATATATCGAATATAATAAAAAGGAAATAGGAGAAAAAACAAAAAAAAATATATATATAGAAGTGAAAATGACGGATTTTCCCCCAACAACAACAACAAAAAAATTTGTTAAAAGATAAATTTTTTTTTTTTACATTTTGATTGGCAAATTCTTAGTGGGCGCGATAATTATGTTCGGATCAGCTTTTTTTTTTTTAATAAAAAGTAAAATAGATATCGCATTGATCAACAACGAAAATATGTTTTCTTTTACTAATTCAATCATTATTATAAAATAAAAACCAAAAAAAAAAAATTTAACTTTTTATGTGAAGCCAAATCGCTTCAAATAAGAAAAGAAAAAAAACACCAGTAAATTTTGGGAGCCTGAATAAATGCCATAATAATTATTATTTAAGATTAAAAAGTGATTGGAGACAGTTTAAATAAGCTGGAGCTGTACAACGAAATATAAATATTTCTATTCTATAACCAATCACCACATTATTATTTTTTTTTTTAGAATTAATAATCTTTCTCTCTTTCTCTCTAAATCAACAAATGTATATCCACAAGTAATAACACGCCCAATAGCGGTACATTTTTTTTTTAAAGGTGTGTTTTTCTATATATTTAAAGAATTGCTCGCGAGAACATAAGTAAATATATAATAAATTTTTTTTAAAGATATACAAAAAAAAATTACAACGACTGAAGTCTCCCTGAAATGTTGCTAATTACTCCCCACACACGTTTCATCTTAATAAACACTCGCAGCAAAAATAATGATAGGGTTTCTGCCTACTTTAAACTTTTTTTTTCTTTTCGCATACAAAATTCAGATGATTGCTGACAATATTGAATGCATTATGTTCGAATAGATTCAATATTATTGAAGAAAAAAAAAATTGACTGATCATAAGCCATCTCTCATTCATTTTGTTAAGACCATATTATACAGTAGTAATAATAATTTTGATGAGGTACTCAGGAACTTTTTTTTTTTTTAACTTTTAAACTTTTTAAAGATTAATTTTATACAATCAACACCGTCGCATTTATAAAACTTTGAATGCAATAACAATGCAAAAAAAAAAAATTTCAATCGGTTAAATATTTTTTTTTTTTTAAATTCACCAAAAAAAAAAATAAATAAACAAAAATAAGTATTATTATACAACACTCGTTATTATTCTATACAGTACAATAATCTGTATAATATCAAAAATGGTGATGACTACACGTTGTTGAACTTTGCAAGCAAAATTTTTTATTTTTATATCGTGATTTGGATGCAACAAGATTTTATTTAATTAATATTAAAAAAAAATTTTAAACATTTTTTTCTCTCTCTCTTACAAATTTAAAATTTATAATGTTTTAACAATGTTCAATGGAATGTTTGAGCAGCCAAAGTCACTTATATAATAAATTTTTTTTTTTTTTACAATGCAAAAATCAACTTTTTTTTTAACACGCTAACAATAATTACTGGCATTCGTGTCCGCAAGATCACCCAACGTGTGACTAATTGCAAAACTCCCAACATTTATCTCCGTAATTGCACGTTTTAAATTAGTTTTTTTTTAATTATTTACTCAAAAAATTAAATTTTTTTTTTTGATTCTAAATTAGCAACAATCGGCGATTAATATTGATGTTGTCAATACATTAGTCATCGTCGGCGGTGATAAAAAAGAGTAAATAAGCTTGATTAAAGGCACATGTGTTAATATCTACATTATACGCAAAAACAATACACCACAATAACATAATCATCCAAATTCGCAAACCGCCTAAATTATCAATATTAAAATTTGAAAAACAAGTTTTGCCCAGTTTGAAATAAAAGGAAGAAGAAAAAAAATGTATTCGGTGATAAATATCGAGTGAAACTATCTCGATCAGCAACTTATATTATTGACAAAATAATATGATTGGCACAGAAATAATTTTTTTTAAAAGTTGGAATTAATTTTCTGCTGAAATGTGTATGACAATATTAAGCAGAATTAAAAACTTGTATTTGAACTCTTACATTATAAACAATTTTCGATTATTTACAATTAATCGTAAGCTTCTAATGCCCATCAATGACATTATGTAAATTTAATATAAGTAAAAGATAGTTTAACTTTTTTGGAGAATGGCCATGTAAATTCACTGACACGTACATTACTCGATTATTTCAATTGTTATGTACGTGATTTTTTTTTTTCTTTAAAAAAAAAAAAAAAAGAAATAAACAATAATAATAATAATATAATATAAACTTTTTATAAAAATTGAATCAACATTTTATACGATTGTAATTAACCGTATATAAATAGAATTACTCAAATATTTTTAAACGTTTATCTTTTACAGAGATAATAGATTGAATAAGTAAAACATTAGTCAATTAAATTAATTACAGCTGATAATCAGTCAATTTCCTTCTTATTAATTTCGAAATAAGATTTGTTTTTGCTTGATTGTATGTTAAAATACAACTAACTAGTGCAAAATATTCGTATACCTTAAAAAAAGAAAAAAAGCTTTCTATAAAATCTACAAATTAATAAAATACGCAGAATTCCCAATCATATTTATAATTCAAACTCAAAAAAAAAATCATTAATTGCTGTACGTCGACTACAACAATCACGAAGACATCTATTAAAAAAAAATTTTTTTTTAATACAAGATGTACAATTTAGACACACAGATGTCAACCCAACTTCTATACGCGATTGTACATTAATTTTAAGTGGTATAAAGTGGCAATCGCGAGCATGCAAAAATCTATACTATAAAGTGTCCTGTCAAAAAACTGATTGTTTAATTGAAAATGCGCCAAACACTATCGACCAAAAAAAAAAAAAATAGAATAAAAATTGTACGGCTAAACCTCAATGATAAATCTGGGGAGCTCTATTGTGAATGATAATGAAAATCGGGGAAACTATAATATATTTTGTATACGGTACGTAAAAAAAAAACCTAGTCTTCGCTGCAAGCACGAGACAGAGCGTGTGGTTATTGGCAAATTGTACTTTAGTTATTTTGTTGAACGCAATATGAAAACTGACGGTTGTTATATGGAAGTGGATTAAGTACTTCTCCAGAAACCACCATTGCATATAAATTCAAATATTGAATATAGAATGAATATTGAAAAATGATTAGAGGTTTGGGATCGCCCAGCACAAACGTTTTTTTTTTTCTGTCTCTCTCTCTTTTCGACCCAAACAAGATTAATAATTTTGAATACCCTGATGTAAAGTACCCATTATGTATAGCGGACACACACGCACGCTCCTTTACTTTCATATCAGCACATTTCAATATTTTCGAATTATTGTTGTAATTACAAATAAAAACATAAACATATATACCATTTAAATGATGTTAGTTTTGGTAAAAAATAAAAACTCCTCTCCTAATATCCACAAAACTCGATAAATGCACCAAGAAAGCGAGAAAAAAACAAAAAAAAAAATAAATTGAAGAAATGACAAAACACACAAAAACGATAAAACAATAACACGCCCAACAATAAACTGTACATGACCTGGCCTTCAAACTCTCAGAACACATTAAGTAAAAATCTCGAAATAACCCCTGTGGTGGGGGGGATAAAGGGTCTTCAAGTATGTTATATACATTCAGTATATAGAATTTACGTAAACATCAAGTTGTTAGCAGTTATAATTAATAATTTGTTTTGTTTTTTTTTTACACTTTTTAAGAACACTAAATAACGAACACACGCGAGGGATTGTCTCTAAACCCTCATTGTATATACTGCATAAATTATTATACAGTTAATAACCGTATTTTAATTGAAAAAAAGTACTTAGAATTAGAAGTGTTTAGTACCAAAATTATAAAAAAAACTAACTTAGACCAAAAAAAAATCTCCCTTGCATTTATAGAAAAAGAAAAACAAAATTATTACGTATTTTTACGTATTACCAAAGCAAAAACTAATAGAATTTGAATACTACTTCACAAAACAGCACCACGCGCAATCCATTCTTCATTTTTGTATTAACTATTAAAGGGATTATAAATAAGTTTTCAATCAAGCTTCTTGACGGCCCAAAATAAAAAATTTGTTTTAAAAATAAAATATACAGCGTAAATGCAACCATATTTTCTTTTTTTGTTAAAGATTAAAACAGTTAATTTCAACATAACTTTGTATATATATATATATAATAAATGGCAGTATATTAAGAAAAAATGCATCCATGTCAAATGAGCAATTATTATGCTTAGTCCGTGAAAAGCAAATACTTTATTCACGTTTTACTACTTGGTGAAAAATGATTTTTTAACTATATATATATATAATATTTTCGATTTAACAATGTAATTTAATTATAACATCTATATATAAACTACAAAATTAAAGCAACTCGCACAATTTTTTAGAGATGAAAAAGACAACAAAATTTAAAAAAAAAAAAAATTCAACGATTAAAGAAAATTAAAATTTCAAAATAATTTCTCGTATGAACTTGATTTTCAAACGAAGCTTAAAGGTGCATATTAATATGTAAAAGATAAAGAGATTCGGATGAATTTCAAAAAAAAAAGTACAAAATAATCAAAAGCCAAATAAATAAAATTCAAGGCACGTAGTAGTATATTATTTTGTAACCGAAGAATTACGTTAACGTTAATAAACAATAAAGAACAGATTAAGGTGGTGCTCAACTGTGAATTACGCGCTACGCTTCTTATTTAAAGTTGTAATAATATTCGATCACAAATCTTCATCATCTGCAATTATTTTAATTGCAATGTCTACATCTACTAATAAATTTAGCTATTACATTATTTTTGTATGTATATATATATATAATTCTCTCGCGAGATAATATTAAAAAAAAAACCGTTTAAAGTGCGTCAAAAGCACTATCGAAACTGCAATTAAACTATTTTTTACGAGAGGGGAAGGGGAGGGATTTTTTTTTTCTTCAAACATATAATGATACACAATATATGAAGTGTCTATAATAATTTTTACTTTAAACACACACACGTAGGAGCTTGAACTACCATGTTCAATATTTTGAGACTCAATAATGGCAGTATAGTGTTGCTTCAATTCAAAATTCAACCTGATCATCTCGTTCTCGAGGGTACATACTGTAAATCTTTGATGAACGCACGTTTAACTTAAAATAACTTTTTTTTTTTTAAAAAAAAAAATCCTTCCAAGATGCTCCAGTCAAAAATTTTCTCTCTTTTTTTTTTTCCTTTCTAATAAGATTTAAAACACAAAAATTGTGTTCGCCGAGCAATTCCGTACCTTTTTTTATCCAAAAATAAAAATAAAAATGCGTGAAGTGATTTCTTCTTTTTCCCACACGATTGAATAGCAAGCAGCAGCAGCAGCGTTCTTAATGTTCAATGATGAAGTAAATTCAGGCGACTGAATGATGAAATAATGAAGTTTTCATGTTCACATGTCCACTCCACCACGCAGCGCACTGATTATAACACGAGTTTGAAGGATTAAAGGCTGTGGTATGCAGACATAAGCCTGTGATGGTCAAAGATCAATATTCGAGTTTGGTATCTACAAAAAGAAAAATATTCAAAAAAAAAATATAACTCAAGATTAATAGAATTGCAATGAATAAAAATTGTGCCAACCGTTTAACTTCTTTTTTGGGCACTGGAATATTAATCTAGAAAAAATACAAAAAAAAAAAAAAGTTATAATTTTATTATTTCTAAAGTGTAAATAAAAACTTAGAGGAGTTCCCGCTTACGATGCTTTCAATGGTTAAGAGTGCACCAAATTAAGCAAATTTTGTAATATTCTAATGCAACTAATTACAACTATAATTTCTTTGAAGCAACATCTCCAAAAAAAAAATAATAATAATACCGGTATATAAAATGCAGTGTATCTACGAAAAATCACCTGAAAGAGGAAATAACTGCTGAAACTGCTATTGTTCTAAATGAATAATTCGCTTAGCTCGCTGTATTTATATTATTTAAATTGCTACTAAAGATATTAAGACTAAGAACTTATTCCTAGCAAAGCTGTAAAGTGCATTCCATCATAAACAATAACAATCTCAGAAGAAGAAAACTTCAAACTTCTACATTTAATTTCCTAAAAACTAGCTTGCCCTGTTTTGTTTTTTTTGCATTACTCGTATTTCATGAAATTGACGAGCAAGAAAAATGAAAGCGTACTGCAGATGTGCTTCATTGCTAAATGCAGTGGTTAAATGTACACATAATTATAATTTCGCCTGCATTTGACTATACCACAAAGAAGAAACATGCAAAAAGCATTTCGTATCCCAGGAAAAAAAATATATAATTGCGTTTAATATACTTTATATGGACACCTGTCTTTTTTTTCTTCTCAATTATTTCTTCTTTGCATGTAGCATTTCCATGAGAAGCGTTTGGGTGGGTGCTCCTCCTTCGAGGTGCTTATAATACAGGTGCTCTTCGCCTCGATGGCTCAAATGATGAATTTCTGGCAAAAGGGTCAAAAGTTTCCCAAACTTGTCCTAAGCGTTTCAAAAATAAAAAAAAAAAATACACAACGTTTAAACTCAAATTAACATGATGAGGTTTCACCTCCACTTTTCAACCAAATAAATCAAACGAGCTTCATCAAAATCATTATACCAGAAGTTGATGCGCACAAATTTGAATCTGAGACTGAAAATGACTGGGTCAAATTTAAACGAACCTGAATTTGAGGATAACAATTGATGTTGTACTCCATCAGTCCTTGCTTTACTTGTTCTAGGGCGTCAACGATATGCTTGCGATTCACCAAAGCCCTGACGTCTGAAATATCAATAATAAAAAAGTTATATAAAAACAACAACACCGAAAAGGGAGAATACCTGGATTTAAAAGCAGCATAAATTTAAGACAAATATAATCAACACTGTCGAATTTTAATTCTTGAAGCTTGCATCGCAGATCGTTAAACTGGTCCACCAGAGTTGGTACGCCTAAAACGGCAAGAGCCAGAAGATTAAACTTCTGACCGTTGGGCAGTGTAGCCTCATCAGGCAAATTATTATGAAGCCGATGATGAACGTGGTCCAATATCAACATATCACTCCAAGAATGCTGCAACAATTTCATTTGGTCATCCACCTATTAAAAAAAAAAAAAAAAAAAAAGTTTAACCAAAAATTAAATAAAACAAAAGTTAAATTTTACAAATTTTAATCAATAAAACCTGTTCAATAATTCAATTTAAAATTCATTTATTTTTCAATATTTTTTTTCTGACCTTTTCCTTTTAATAAATTATTTGATTTTGCTGTTTATTACGTGCAACTTTTGTTAAATTCAATGCATTACAAAAAATCGAATTTATTTAATTTTTTCCTACCAAAAAAAAAAATAATAATAATAATAATAAATAAATAAAAATTAAGTTTCGTTTTAAATCATTCATGACTCACTCGCAAAAATTATATCTAATTACTTCGCATCTAATTACAGATAAACTATTAAATGTTTATGCATCAAAAACTGTCATTGCTAAAAGAGAATATTATTATAAAGTTAAATAAAAAAAATATACCGTACTGCAATTAACTACTGTAAATTAAAAAAAAGTAAATTTTTCTTTTCATTTTTGTTAAATTTCAAGTTTAATTTCGTGATAAATTAAAATAAAATTAAAACTTTCTACGGTTTGGTAATACTGTATAATTGCATTAAATTGCGTAGTGTGCTCGTACGTACAATCTGAACGACCCTTTGCCCTACTAATCAACTTTCTCTCTTTCACTCGCACAAAGCAGCAGCAGCAGCAGCGAGGAAAGAAGACGAGCTGTCCTACTGACCTACTTTCCTTACCTCAACCGAGCAGCTCCCAAGCTTATTTTCAGCGCTACCATTATCCCTCCATATCCATCATTCATCACTCCCCCCCCCTTCCCCATATAATACACTCTCTCCCATCTCTCACTCTTATCCATCCCTCCCTCCTCCTCCTCATCATCATTCTTCTTCCTTTTACTTCTTTCCTCTTCCTTTTAACCATTTTCTAAAGATATTACACACTTGCCTAGGGTTGAAAGGATTACATGTGGGAGACCCAATTTTTATTCGGGGAGGCCAAAAAAAGGGAGAACAAAAAAAAAAAATCTGTATTGACATTCAACGCATGGGTGACGTGCATCGATGACATTTAAAAAGTAAACGTTAAAAAAGTCTAGACAATTTTCGCATTGTTTTCTCATCATCACATTCAATGTCCAACGCAATTTTTTTTTTAAAAAAAAATAATAAAAAAAAATTATTGAAGAGCATTTTTGGTGGAAATTTAGCAGAGCGGAACGACCTAATTTTCCATCTTTTAATTGTCCCTTTCAAAAAATCAACAGGTGAATTTTTAGAATAAAAAGTAAACAAAAAAAAAATTTTTTTTATCTTTTTCTTAAATAAATAAATAAAAAAAAAATAAGTTTGTTATTTTTCACGTGGGACAATCAATGAAGTGATTGGGGTGGAAATTATTTTTCATTTATATATCCGGTTTTCAGTGCGCTACAGTTTTAATTTCCCCATGTTTATTTTCTTTCATTGTTATTTTCTACAGTATTTAAAAGGGGGGGTTAGTGTAAAATTTTGACTTTTTTTGTTGAGTGTGTGGCTACCAATTAACGATTGGTTAGAGGTAGCGATTGTTTTTTTATTAAAAAAAAAATTCTTAATAGGTAAACAGAAGGTCAGCTGTAACAGTTGTTTTATCGACGTTAGAAAAGGTAAAAAAAAAAAAAAACCCAAGTCACGTTTTAAGCCACATACGATTGCCCAACCATGACCTAAAGCGAGGGTTAATTATAATCCCCTTTCACATACACCCATTCAACCAACCCACCCCCCTCCTTTCTTTTTCTCCATCACGCTTAAACACCTTTCCGATGAAGTTCAATAGTAATTTTACCTCCCATTTGATTATTCGTGATTTTTTTTTTTTTAATTCGGTTATAATAAACGTCGGATTAACTGCTGACTCACACTTGTATTTCCCGCTTTTGTTCTTTCTTTCTTTTCTTTTTTTTTTTTTTTAAGAAGAAAAAAAAATTCTTTAAGTGATTAAATCGGAAAGATTCACCCGATAATAAATTCATAATAATTTTTATTTGAAGATAAAATATATTCATTTTTAAAAAAAATTAACTCGTTTATTCGTCGATGATTAATCGATTAAAAATTTGAAATTCAATAATAATTGCTCGACAGTTTTATAAGCAAAAAAAAAAGTTTTTCCTATACGTTTTCGCTTCCTGGATTTTGTCGATTTATTAACAAATAATGCTAATTTGTTGATTGTTCTCGAGACGGTGAGTCTGAGCCGGGGTCGAGGCCACGCTTCCACTTCAACAAAGTTACGTCCTATTTTACGCAGAGTAAAAAGCGTTTTATCATTTAAAAAAAACCGAAAAAAATAAAATAAATGTACGACGTAGGCGTCACATGCGTTCAAATGTTGCGAAAATAAAATTTTTTTTTTTTTCTTCTTTCTTTTTTTTTAATTTTTACTTACAGGTAGAATTTATAATTAGGGTTGAGGTCGAGCTTAAACAAAATGTGGGAACACCCTTTGCCAGTATTAATCTCAAACGTCGTGCGGTAAAGTAATTATCGCATAGGAAAAACACGTTAACGTTAATGATAAATAAAAATAAAAAAACCGAAATATTTCGAGTGACGCAAAAAAAAAGTAACCAACCTATTGAGAAAAAGTAAAAGAAAAAAATCAGCGAGAAAATCTTTTTAACTAATAATATAAATAAAAAGGAAAAGCCGTGAATTTACATGATTAATAACTTATTTGTGAATGTTAGTCAAGGACAACCGAGATTCCTAGTATAATAATTATTTTCTTTAAGTTTTTATTTATTCTTTCGCTTTCGAATCTCGTGTAATCAGACTTAACCATACAAATACGAGATCGAAATAATTCTTTATTGCTATTATAATTTCCAGAATGAATCACTCCCCAATGCATTAAATCAGCATTTAAAAATCTAATTAATGATCTTATCAACTTTCTCTGACGTCGTAGAAAAAGGGCGAATTAATAGTTTAAAAAAAAAACCATTGCATCTACTCTACATAATTACTTCGGCTAAAGGCTAAAAAAAATAAAATCCCGATCCTTTCCATTTAATAGAAAGCAGGGGGGAAAATATTTACAGACAATTTAATATACTGAAACGAACAATAAATGTTCATAAAAAAATTTATTAATTAGAAGGGGGGAAAATATACAGTAGATTAAAATTCTTTTTCTTATAAAAAAAAAAACAATAATTAATAAGAGTTTTGAAAGTAAAAATGTAATAAAACTGTGTAACATTTTTAATAATAAGAGCAAAACTTAATAGAAATTTTGCGGTTTAGCTTTTTCCCTCGTTCTTATGTTTAAGTCTAATGGTTCTCTATATTAATTTTCAATTTAATTATTTTTCTACAGTATATAGCGGTAATAACAAAAACATTTCGTTATAAAAGATACCAACTGTGGCAACCACAGCTTAAAGCAGCGGTACCCGAGAAAGCCTTACAGTAGCCACCAGTGGATCGCAATCCGTAGTTTGGTTGCCATTAACTGAGAGATTTGTCCGAGGTTCAAAAACAATTAAGCAGGGAACAAATAAAGGACCTTACTATTCTTCTACCAAAAGCTTCTTAAAGTAGAATTGTGTTTAAAAATTACGAAAAAAATTCTGCGGCGGAAATATTTACGAGCCGTGGCGAGCTAATCAAACTTTTATTAGCTCAAATTTTACGCAATCTATTCTATTTCCACAACTCAAAAAACCTCAATAAATTAAGGCGTTATTAGTGGCGATGACGTATGAAAGCTTGAAATTGGATTTGTCGAGATGCCGGCGTTCTGCGCGGAAAATAGTCGGGGTAAAACAGTCCCGACGAATTGCGTCTTTGTTGTGTCAATTTTAACCAGAGCCGTGCTAAGGGAAGGTGTCGCCCGGGGCCAAATCTAGATTTGGCGCCCCCTCCCGGTACACTTTAAAAAATTTTG
>JAQGAZ010001705.1:0-25535 GCA_034692225.1 Polydesmus complanatus
AAATATTGTACGGTTCCCTTGGCCAACGCAGCGATCGCGTAATCGCTCACTGCCTCTTGACCGAACAACCCGTTACACAGGTTTTGCCGTTTCTGAGCTTTTAAATAAGGGTTATAAACAAAGATCTTGTAAGAAGAACTATAATAATATTATCGATACAGTAGGCCTAATTAGTATTCCTTTTTTGTTAAGTTACATGTAGCGAAAATAAAAGCTGAACCATTTTGGTGAACTTTTCTGTCACAGATCACGACTGCATGAAGTTCGGCATTTAAAGCAAATTTATGCACGAACATTAAGGCGACTCATAAAAGTGTTTTTGCCAAACGCTATAGCTATAACGTTAGACAGTAGAGTTGTGACGTAAATTAGAGGTGAGACTTTTGGCAGAATAATGAGATTTGACCACATGATCCGACGTCATGGTTAAAGTATCGTAATTAGATTCTCATTTCTCGATGTGCGGTAAACATTGCCAACGCTAATAGACGTAGAACGAAATTAACCGTTAATTAGTCATATACTTTATTACGATTTAGTATTTCGAAGTACTCTGGAAAATATAATTGAAAAAAAATTCGTAATTATTTTGCGTCATCGTAATTGATGCTTAGTAAACCATCGTATCTGCCCCTTTTAACATATTTTGGGCAAACATCTACTGTTACCGAAACTTTTATTGAATTACTAACTAATGAATATGGATGTTTAATTTACTTTTCCATTTATTTTTCACGTCTACCTCGTCTATCTGATTTCCAAGTTAAAATACCCTGGAGATTTCCACACGCCTGCGCTAAATAATGCCATTTCAGCGATCGTTTTCTTATTCGTTATTATTCCTTCTGTTATTCTATCTGTCTTCGTTAGCCTCAACTGTAGCGAAGCGATGTAAAAACATCCGGTTTTATGTATTTTCGACGATTTCACTTTTGTTATAATATCTTTTAAATTGATATATTGCTCGGTTATAAAATAGCGTAGGCTTATGACAACAAATCATAAAATAAAGTTATTGTCAGTAGAAAAACATTTTATAATGCGACAATCGCAATTTTTTAAAAATGCTAAATGTACTTTATTACGTTTTCTTTCATTTTTTTTTTTTTTTTTGTAATATTTTTTTAGAAGATTAATTTATGAGATCTTTTTAAAAATGTTTTCTGTTACATCATTGTACACCAATACTAATTTTTATTATCCTCGAATACTTTCAAGAAATAATGACATTTGAATTTTTGATAAACAATTAGTATTTTAAAAAAATGTCATTTCTTTGAAATTGTATGTCTACAAATGTCAATTTGGCAACCTGTTCATATAGAATTTGTTATTAATACAGTATTATTATGCTTTAAATTAAACAGTATTTGCTTTATTGTTTACCTGAGCATTCTAATAAAAGTTAAAAGAAAATTAAATATAGGGTATTAATTTTATTATTTATTATATTATTTGCCCTTTAGAGACTCGTGCTTTATATTTTGCTATTATTGATCCGTTATTTGCATTACCAGTACTTAAGTCTATTGCACGAGTTTTTCTTTTAAAATTTTGCTGACATTATTTGGCTTATTTATTTAAGGACGTGAATAGTATTTATTACCGGTGGGTCAATGAATAGGAATTTTTTATATATATATTTTTAGACCGTCTTTTATGTCAGTAAGCAGCTACTTCAGTGCCCACATCTCATCTATTGTGTCCTGTGGGTCTTTTAATTAACTGAATTGTGGCGAAAATAAATTCCAACTAAGCTCTCGAAACTTTCCTGAAATCTTGTTTACGTTTTAAAAGGCTACGCAGTATTATCTCTCTATTCTTTGTCATTTTCCGTCTACTTTTCTATCGGATTATTAAGGGCGATGGAGTTCATTAACATACCACTCTATATACTGTACGGTACATACTAGTTTTGCATACAGTATTTATGCCGTATTTAGAAGCGAACGCAAGCTGAAAGTAACTTAATCACAGCTTGTAGTTCTCGCATTTCATTATTTAATCGCCAGAATAGGGAATGAGTGGCCATTTAAGGAAAAGTTATTTTGCAAAATTAATGTATTATTTTAGTTGTAACCTGCTTATATTATACAGAAATACAGAACAGTTCAATAAAAGTAAGCTAAACTTTATTTCATAATTATTATATCTCTAATGACTCATAATAATTAATCATACAAAAAAGGGTCTCAATATTTAGAGAATCGATTCAATTAACATGATTCCAACAAAGATGCAATATCATGCATTTGAATGGAGAGAGCGACATTTAATAATAACAATTATCAATAAGCTTGCCACCTCATAAGAAGTAATTTAAAATTTACATCCGCAAAAGGGCCCGATAAATTGTCACGAACACATGGCTGGTTGCAATAAAAATTCCAAATAAGAATATACCGGTACTTGCGGTTGACCTTTACAACTTACTCAATATTAGATTTGAGTCAACGTTAACTTCATCTGCCAAAATTTAAATTTACGAGCAATTTTTTTTTTCAGATTTATCATTATAATTATTGTATTGTCTGTTTTTTTTTAAGCAAAAAACAAAAATCGGACGTCATTAAAATAAAAAACAAATGGAAGTACTGTATTGTATTTGTATGTGCATAATTTTATTTTGAAAATATTGTTAATAAAATATAAGCTAGTTCAAGTTATAATGTTTGTTAATGAAACTACTGTATAAATAATTGGTACTTAATTGGTTATTGAACTATCGTATTTTATTAATAATATTATGGTATGTTCAAAATAAAAATATGCTCGTTTTCACTTTTTTATTTTAATGATTTCCGGTTTTTATTTTTTGCTTTATGTTGGAATCAATGACATATTGTTGGTTTATTCTTCTAAATATCAGGAAATATAATATAAAATAAAGTTTTGCGTATTTTTTATTGAATTACCGCGTATACGTGCACCTTTAAAGCGCTTTCATTTAAATTGCTCTAAAAATCTGGATTCTAAAGTTGCCTTAAATTATGTAAAATCGATATTTTTTTGTTGCCATTTACTTTAATAAAAAAAATTTTACCGTGCAAAGCGAACCTTCCGTTAAATATAATTTATAAAGTAATTGTAAAAATTAAGTGGAAGTACTGAACGCAATCAAAAGCAAAGATTTTCTTAATGTCGATTTTCTAGACAGCGCTTGAGCAATATTTTTTGCTCAAAATAAGACACGTAGACAACCAAAAGCGGCTCAAACTTTCCTTTTAATTAATATATATCGATGAAACCTAGACGTTCATATACTATATTTAGTATTAAAAGAGTTGCCTTATTTTTTAAATAAGTACTTTTATTTAATCTTTAAGATAATTTAACTTGAGACGTTTTTATGTTTCGTTGCCGACAGAAAATTTATACTATACATTATTCAAAACGAGTTTAAAGTTTTGGTCGTAAATGAAGAGGCTTTATTGAACGAGATTAAATTTCCGCAATTTTGTGGTAGGTCTTTTTGCAAGCTACAGGTATATTGGAGGGATGAGTAAGCAAACAATGCGTTCTTTATCCTTCGCAATCTGTGTCCTAATTAAAGCTTAATGAAAAAGATTTTTTTTTTTTTTTTACATTTTCGAGGTAGTGCGATGAAAAGACACGAGTGTTAATTTGAGTTTGTGTTTCACTTTTCTCTTTGGTATTCTAGACGCTATTTACCGTTTACCGTCCTCGGATCGTTAGTACACATAACAACGGTAATTACTCGCACCAACAATACCGCAGTTCTTAACCGTTTGTCAAAAACAATTTACAATAAATTAATTTGAGGCGCGGTTTATGCTTATTGGCTGTATTGCGACGTTTTTTTTTTTACTAAGCTTAATTATGTTTTTAATAATTAAAGGAGTTTTTGCTTTGTTTAGATTTTGGATTAACCCGATAATAAAAATCAATAGATTAAATTCATCAAGGTAAATATTAAGATAAAAAATTTAATTTTTTTTCTTAGTACATGTAGGCCCTGCTCGTATTTTATTTTATTTTTTTTCTTACTTGATTTTTTGTTTCTGTTTTGTTGCTTACTAATTGCTAAAACTATCGGAAAAAGAATCTTCTTTTTTTTAATAATGAGAATTTTTATATCGTATTCAAATTAACTTACGAATCAATTAACCTGCAATTGACAATACATGTAAAAATGAATAATATAACATTCATTAAATAATGCTTTTTATTTTAGTTTTTGTGGAAAATACACGGTGCCCGTACAAAGGTCGTACCCAACTCAATTAGTATTAAATGTTTTTTTTTTTTTAACTTCACTTTAAACACTTTTTTAATATTTAATTGTTCTATTCTGTGTTTCAAATATCCGCTTCCGGTCACACTATAAGCAGCAAAACGAGTTTACTACTCCTTATGCGCCTCTCTGAATCCAGCTCGATCGAAATGGCTTCCAGGTTCCGTTATTTTGACTTGTAAAATTGTAAATCTTTTCTTGAATTACACCCCATATTCTACCTAATTTAATTCTGGGTTATTGAAGAAGAGCGCCAACGCATGATATTGAACGCTGGAATTGATGCAGAGCATAGTGGGTGAGCATGATGCGTTTTCTTGCTTGTGTTGAGGCCTAAGGAGGATGTTTTAAACACAGAATAGAATAATTAATCGTTAAAAAAGTCATTAAAGTAAAGTTTTTCCATCAATAAAATATTTAGATTATTAAAGGGATTTAATACCAATTCAGTTGGGTACGTTTTTTTACGGGCACCATGTATATTAAAACTCAACTAAAACTATTGTTTTTTTACTTGTACCGATATATAATTTGAGATAAAAAAAAATACATGTACATGTAGTTGCTTTTCTTTTTATACTTAGATTTTTTAAATCTTTTTTTTTTATTATTATTATTATAGCGTAACTATTCTTTGTTGTACAAGATAGGTAATAGGATTTCAATTCATTAGGTAGGCTACTATATTATTGCTAAAGGATTATTTTTTAAAAATGTACAAATGTATGTTTAATAATATATTAAGGTTGTTTTTTTTTTTTAATTTAGATTAACTTACAAATCCGTAGATTATGTTTTTGAGATTATTTTTTTTATCTTGGAAAGAAACTGTTTTTCTTTAAAAGTAGACGCATTGTTATTTATTACATTGTTAAGATTATTTATTTTGTAATCCAGTTGGTTTACAAATGTATTTACTTAACATTTTTATTTAAAATCAACAATTTCTTTAATCAAAAAAGAAAAATCAAAGCGAGTTTTAATCTTTAGCTTATTTTTGTGTTTTTCTTTTACTGTAAATGAAAAAGTTTATTTTTAGTAGATTCTTTTTTTGTTTGACGTCTTTATTCATTTCATTATTGATTAAATTTTTTTGTGGAGAAGTGTAAGGAAGTTAAGACACGTTTTTTTTTTGCAAGTTTTATATTCTTTACGGTCGCTAAATTATGTTACATTGCTATAAATTTCCTTTAAGGAAAGAAGAGTACCCGTTTGCTGACGTAATCTCTGTCAAGAAATGTTTCTTTTTAAAAAATCAGAAAGAGAAATTATTATTGAGCTAGAAAAGTTGATAACGGTATAATACTGAACGTTACAGCATTATAGACTAAAAAATTAATTTTTTTTTAATATTTTTGCTTAGACGGAATTGCAAATTTTTTTTTTGGAAATTCTTAAACCATTAGCATGCAAGTTAAAATAATATGTCGATAATAATATCTTGTAGGTATTGGTCATAATCCATTACAATTTTTGTAGGGAAACTAAGATAGGGCTCAGATAGAGTTGCTTAATACTATTCGAGTACCAGTATTACTTTGTGAAAGTTTCTCAACCTGTTGAATAATTCAACATTTATTTTAATTTCTTTAAAATAAAGATTTTTATAAATAAATCTTAGGGAAAATTTTATATCAAAAAAAAAAAAAAAGAAAAAAACAACTTTTCTTTATTATATTGTAGCAGCCTAATGTATATTAGGTAATGGGATTCTAACTCTGCGCATGCCAATTTGCGAAATCTCGGAAAGCAAAATAATTAACACATCTACCATAAATTATGCAATGCTTTCTCCATTAATTTAATATACGTACCGTAAATGAGCCTGCGCAATCGCAAAATTGTGATTTGCCAAAGTATTTAATTGAAATACTGTACATCTGACAAAAAAAAAAAGTTTGCAAAACGTGCCAAAACCCAATAAAAATCCAAAAAAAAAAACTATTTAAAAGAAACGTTGAATGTGAGCGCAGACAATTATTGCGAGACTAACTCTTGAAGCAAAAATGTAGTCACTGGCAATTTGAATAAATTCAATGAAATGCAGAATGATACTATTACCTGTATATATCCGAAACTTATAAAAATAAATGTATTTTATTTTGAATACCGGTGCCATACTTCCTAGATAATAAGACAACTTTTTTTAGTTGGAAATATCGGTTTTAAATTTGAGTAAATGTACTTCTTATTACCCGTATATGTTTATATTCCAAGGTTTTGCAGCAAGCTAAGCATGCTTCGATACAAACGATATGTTGAAATTCGATAACTTTGTTGATATCAATAGCAGTTACAGTTGGTCAGCATTATGCCGTCTCGTTCAGTTGATAAATAAACGCAATAACAAAACAAGACTTTCGTATAATGTGTTATAAATTGCAGGCGATAAATTTCATTATACAAAACAACATAGAAACAGTGCAACAAAAAAAAAACTTTTTAATTTACTATAATCAAAAATTCTCAGAATTAAAAATGTAAAAGTTTGTAAATACTGTATTTTATTTATTTAAAAAAGACACTTTTTATAAGTTATCTAGCGTTTGAATACCGTTATAATAAAATTTTAATTATATTACAGTGTTTTCCAAAATTGAAATTGAAATTGAATTTTTTCTTGTACAGTATATGAAGACCAATTTGACTTCTATTATCTGTAACGCAATTTTCAAAAATAAAGATACAATTTTTTTTTTTAATACTGTATTTGAAATAGAAAAGTTTCAGATATATTTTATCAATTTTTTTTATTTTTTTTTTTAAATAAAAAAAAGTTTATTTTAAATTTTAATATTATTTCAAGCATTGAAATGGTTGCAAATTTACCTGCAATTTTGACTTTGTTTAGAAAAGTCGTGTGCCGTATATGTAATGACGTGAGTGACAATATGATTATATGTCATGTCCCGTAGCAAAAAGGAAAAGTGTCGAATAAGATTCCAAGTATTACAAGCACGTAATATAATATGCTGCTGAAAGAGGAAGAGCATCTTGACATAATTATTTCATAACGGAAGCAACATGTTATCTCGCTAATATCAATGCGACTGCGCCGTTAGCTACGTGGAGAGATTCCTAAGCTCATAGCAGCTTCCTTTTCTTTTATTTAAGGTGCCATAATTCACTACAAACTTAGATAGAAAAATAGGAGTCGATTTACTTCTAAACGGACTGATTTAATTAATGATATTTTTCGAATTAATCTGGCAAATTCTCTTATTACTTTTATACACAAAAGTGTAAACAACTCGTGTAATTAATCGAAAAGAAAACAGTTTGACTGAAGAAGCATAATGAAGTACAGTAGTTGATTGGATATAAGCAATTAATAAAATATGTATAATGTGTTTTTGATTAAGATGTAGGAAACAGTGTTAGAAACGGCAAAGTGTTCGCAGTGCTTCAAGTATTTGTCGGTGAGCACTCTGTCGTGACATCTTAGTAAAAGGATTAACTCGCTTTGATGGAAGAGATTTTGTATTTTATCCTGCACGTCGTGTGCGGTTTCTATTATGAGTTGAACAGCATTATTGTAAGGATTGGATTATTGTCCGGATGAGCTGAAAATTGATTGACTTGTGACTTAGAAGGTCTACGAGAAAATTGGAATGAAAATCTCTTTGACATCCATACTCAACACAAGTTCACAACTTGCACACAGTTCTTTCAACTGGTTACGGTTGAGTTGCTATTTATAAACAATTAATGGATTTTATTTGAACTCTAGCATCTACGTGTAATCGGGGACATTTCAGCAAAATGCATGCTCATCAATCACAATGAGAAATTTAGATTTTTTTTAAGAAATAACAAACTCCGGAAAAAAAACTGTTCAAAACTGAATTAGTATTAAATCCAGGTATAAAATCCTTATAATGATCAAAATATTTTATTGACACATGGAAAAACTTTACTTCAAGGATTTTATTTTTTAGCATTTAATTGTTTTATTCTGTGTTTAAAATATCCTCTTCCGGCCACAACATAAGCAGTAAAACGCCGCTCTGAATCCAGCTTCATCGACACTCTCCCTACCTCAGCTGAATACGTTGACTTCCATGTTTAGTTATTTTGACTTGTGAAGTTGCAAACCTTTTCTTGACTTACATCCCATATTCTATCTAGTTTAAATCTGGGTTATTGAAGAAAAACGCCATCGCCTGAAACAGGCATGAGACGAATTTCTTATTCCATCAAGCTGGAATCAATGAGTAGGCCTAAGCATGATGCGTTTTACTGCTTGTGTTGAGGCACAAGGAGGATATTTTAAACACAGAATAGAACAATTAAATGTTAAAAAAAAATTTTCAAAGTAAAATCTTTCCATTTGTCATTAAAATAATTTGATTATTATAAGGATTTAATACTAATTCAGTTTTGAACGTTTTTTTCCGGGCACCGTGTAGAGGTTAAACGGTATATAAAAGTTTATTTATTTATTAAGAAATTAAAAGTTTCACTGAAAAGCTTTATGAGTTTTTCTGTAAAATGGTACAAAATTGGAGAATTTTTACACGATGTTGGTAGTTTTTTTAAGCTAAAAAACGCCTAATAGTAATAATAATATCTGATTCGGACGAGTAGTTAATAATATTTAAAAATATATACACTGTGTTCAGGAAAAAAAACAGCCAATACCGTTAGCATTAAAAAAGCGTTCTCAACTGAATTATAGTATTAAATTCTTTTAATAATCCAAATACATTTGAATAACACATGTACTAAACTTCACTTTCTGGATTTTTTTAATAATTAATTGTTAAATTTTGTTTACAAAATGTCCCCTTTCGGCCTCAACACGCGCGACAAGACGAGCTCGCCACTCACTATTCTGTGCTCTTCAGTGAAAGCCATTTTATTAATAATGACGTCATTGTGACGTTAATTTTTACTTGGAGCAGGTTTTAAAAAGTGTAAAATAGTTACTATTATAGTTTAGATTAAAATAGTTTTAGTGTTAGGGCCATTTAATGTTTGTTTCATTAGCAGCCTGAACGTTTTATTTAACACGCGCTGTATTGAACGGTTTTTTTCTGAACACGGTGTATAAACTGTATAATATGAAAGGAGCTTAAAATGTGCAAACACATTTTTACACATTTTATTTTTGCTTCAAAAAGGTTAACAATGACGTCAAAATGACATCACATATTTAAATACTGTAAGTGTTTTAAGGACGGTACTGCGCAAATTCTTTAAAAAGCATTAACACCTAACTTAATTATAAGCTTATAATCTACCACAATCAAACATCTACCGGTAGCCTACTTGTAAAAGTGCTAATTTAGTCTAATTTATATTTTTGTGTTTTGTTCAGGTATGAAATGTTATGCGATTGCTCGTCATAGTGACGTGCTTTTGAGTAGTCTACATTGATTTATCAAATAAATATTGGTATACATTTGCTGAATTAACCCTTTTACTGCAAGATATGCAATACATGTACTGCAGTTCTAATAAATTATTTTCGTATTGTGGGTTTGTCTTGTTATCTCTCATACAATAAAAGTTTTGCTAGCGTCATTTAAAATAATTGCCGATATTGGCCACTGCTATTGTTAAACGACGCGTTTTGGTAAATTTTTGTATTTACAGAATTTATTTTTTTAAAAAAAATTTTGAATATGTGAAATGAAGTGGAATTTACCGAAATTTTATCATTTATTTGTGTGAATTAGTATTCGTGGGAGAGAGTGTAGAATACGTTGCATGTTTACGCAAGAACTAAATTTGCCTAATCTACTTGCCAACATTTTACTTCAAGTCATACTGATTTTTTTTTTTATGTTAACAAGAAAATGTCGGTTATTGGAACTGAAGGAAACCGAAACAGTTTTGGAGAGCCTAGTAGACTTTTATGGTAAATTCAGCTTGCGCATGTTGTGAAATATTAAAAAAGATTATTAGATTGCTTTGAATATGGCGAGATAGTTGACTTTGAAGCATATTCAAGCTCGGTATATGTTGACATAGAAGTTAGCCGAAATGAGAGGCTTTGCAAAAAAAAAACGTACTTTGGTAAACTAGCAAAAACTTGCTTGAAAAACGTAAAATTTGAATTCTGTAAAATTGTTATACTGTATATACGAGTATATTTAAATGTTACATTTGACACAAAGTATACTGATTAAATGCAAAGAGTGATTTTACTGATCTGATTTTACTGAACCTTTTTTTATGGACACAGTGTAGGCTATAGAGTTTTTTAAAGTATCGATGTGCCGTTTGTTTGCGAATACGAAGTTTCTTAAATGTTGTCTATTATTTATAATTCTTATTTAATTCAAAAATGACAAATTGTTTTTGATAAAAATGGTCTAGTGGGAGTCATCATTTTTTTTTTTTAAATAAAGTACCGGTACTTTATATTTTGAAATTCGTTGTTATTAAAGATGTAACTTGTGCATTAAAATTTATTCTTTTATTTATTTATTTATTTAATCTTTTTTGTATGATGAAAAGAAATGATGCTCATAATCATGAACCTCATTATTAAAAAAAAGATGTTATTGTAGTCTTTTGTTACGTGAATGAATATAAGTTATTTTTGATATGCAAACGAATTTCCGAGAACTAAATCTGATAAGAGCTGCAGTGCAATTGCCGAATGCGCTGCCAGCCAAAAATGATAATAATAAAGTGCGATAACACACGCGACAAAAAAAAAATGTGCTGTCAATATTAAAAATTCAATTTTAAAAGCGACATGATATGCTGAAAAATATTTCAAACCATATAAATAATTTTCTACTTCAACGGTTTAGGTTTTAAAAGGAAAAGCTCTAACTTTTTCTAACTGATGAGAAATAAATAACTTATTAAATAAGTCGAAGCCTCTAAAAATTGAACAACAAAGTATTAGATTAAGTAAAAAATTGTTTTTACCGGCATTATGGTATATAAAAAAAATAATATAACATGCGTTATTACCCAGACTGGTATAAAAGTTAACTGCGCATGCTCAGGTAGGCATATTGGTTTCTTTTTTCCGTCAAATAAATCCGGCATTTTTTTTTTTAACATTGTCATTTCGAAATTGTATTACCTACATTTTTTCTTTGGCAAAAACATCATATTTATATATTTTTTTTTACTTAAAACTAAAGAAAAAATTGTAAACAGTTATTAATTACTTTATTGTTATGAGTTATTTTGTGGGTTTCGCATTTTTTTTTTCTTCAATAGGAAAATATTTTTAGTGGCAACATTTTTATTTATTAATTAATTAAGTTATTTTGAATCTTTCGTTAAAAAAAATAATTTGCAAGTTTGGGAAAAATAAAACACGGTAGTTGCACGTTTTAAAAATAATTTTAACCTTATCAAATGTTTAAAAACAGCTTGAAATTTTACTGACCAAAATAAATTTATGGGGTTTTATTTTCATAAATTATACCGTAATTATTTTTTTCCTGCTATTTATTAGTGGTTTAAAATCGAGATGATGTATTGATTTTTTTTTGCTTATGCGTTATTATTTTTTTCTATGCAAGTTTTGTTCAAAGTATTAACTATAACTTATGTATTTATTATTTAGAGTTGCGAATCGTTTTCTACACGTAGCTTACTAAATGGCTTACCAAACTATTTTAACGCGTTAAAATATAGGATAGTATGATGAATAGCTTCACGCGCTTATTTCTTCCGATTTCATATTTTTTACGTATTTTCTTTACCGAACCTATTCATCAAGTTTGATAAATGTCGCATTCTATAATCTTATAGATGTCATCAGCTTTTATTAAGTATAAAAAAACAAAACTTTTTTAGGATTAAAGTTGCGCGTGAAAGTACATGTTTTACACGTGCTCCGAACTCGAAATCGATATCGATCACCTTTTTTTTTTTTTTTCATACCGTACTTTTTCTTTTGGAATTAGCGCAATGCAGGAATATGTAAACTTTAAACAGGACATCGTATATGTGAAGGACATTTGGGTGCAGAAACAAAGTACCGGTACCTAATTGTTTTTAATGTAAAAAAAAATATTTTTTAATTAAAATGTGCAAGCTTTTGTGTTGAACAAACGTTATGGGGAACAAATTAACAGCAAAATGATATAGTTCTGGCTTCAATTGTTGTTTTCGTTGAGAAAAATATGGTGGGGGTGATTAAAAGCACTCCTAAGAGGTTAGTGACAACTATTAAGAGATTGGAAAAGTTAATAGAGTTTGTTTTATTAGAAATAAATGTTGTAGGCCTAAAAGTCAACCTGCAAAAGGTTAAAAGTTACATGTCAATTCTATAGCTCCATTTCTCTACTGGTGGCACGGAATCAATGCGCGCGGTTAAACATTTTGATTATTCTGGCTTTTCTACTGGTTAGGCCGACTGTATCAGAATTTAATTTTTATTTTAATAACTTTTTTAAAGGAGGTTTTTTTTATAATAATCAACACAATCATTTAAGTTAATGTGCTTTGTGCAAATTCTATTTATCGGCGTCTTTTTTAATGTTTAAATGGTTATGCAAGTAGAGAATTTCTTTAACAACTCATTTAAGTTTTGATGGTGTTCTAGAAATTTCGTTCAGTAAATTTTTTTTTATGGCGAACAAAACTGTAAATCAAAATTAATGAACTTAATCTATATTAAGAAACTCTAAGGTAGAGAAATAAATATGTACTGTAGGCCTATTATATGACTGCCACTGTCAGAGCCACTCGTAATTGATGAGAGTTAATAATTGTTGAAGATTTGGGACATAAAAAATCATGGTATTGTTCATCTTAGTCCTCAGCCAATGATAATGCTAAATGAAGAACCAGTTGAACATCATGCAGTTATTAAATAAAGCGCAGGAGCGCCTAATTTTTCTTAGAACCGTTTAGAATTACTTTTAAAGACGTTAACGGATTAAACAAGTGGAGCTGATGGGTTCCAAGAAGTATTGAAGCCCACTTACAATTAATGGATGCAATTGACAAGTGGTGTTTTGCAGTGAGCGGCTCCGAGCTCAGCAGCTAAATGGTGATCAATCATAAAATTTGGCAGGGTAAGTAAGGCGGGGGTTTTGACATGGGCGTTTATATATTTGTCTAGTGTCAACACCATAAAAATACACGTGATGACTATCAATATAAATTTTTGCGACGCGGAAAATCTGGCATGGCGTGGCCGAACTTAAAAGTCTCGCAATATGTATGTGGAAATGGTCCTCAATCATACAGTATGTTAGCGGCAGATTATACGATAACCTTGCGGTTGAGATTACGCATGCAAGGGGGGTTTATTATTTTTAATAGGCTCGTGGTAGGATGTAGATGGACAAGAAGTCGAGGGTCGCAAATAATGTGGATAACGCAATTTCAGTTGAAAATTTCTTTTTTAATTAATTTTTTGAATTAGGGTATTTTTTAACACAGTTTCATTTCTAATATTTAATGAGCAATAAAATTTTTTAGTTAATAGGCTACAACTAAAAAAATATAACTATTTTTTTAAAATACTAGAAAAAAAAAACCCTTTTTAATAAACATTGCACCAAGTTTTTTGCAAAACATTTCTGCTTAGTAATTCTACAATAAAAAAATTTGTCAATAAACAAATTTCTATTTGATAAAAAGATTAACGTATGTAATAAGAAATGTGCGTAACATTTTTTAAGTTAATTTAATAAATATATTTTTTATTCTTTTGAACATTGTAGACTACATACAGTACAAAATTGGTTTTAGATTTTAATATACTGGTAGCACAAATTCAAGTTTGCATAAATAATACTCCGAGTAATAAAAAGTTTGTGCAGCACTTTTTTTTTGTTATCTTATTATTTGTACATGGCTTTATTAAATTCAACCTTAAAAAAATACCCTACACTCTTAATACCGGTAATAAAAATCTGGAATTAAGCATAACATTATTGCCAGAATATTATAAGGAGATGCATACGGAAGGTTTTTAGCTGCCTTAAACAAATGAATATTTCTTTAAAATAGCGCTTAAACAATTTTTTGGCTCTAATAAACCACTGGGCAAATAATAAAGTGGCGAGAGAAATATTATATAACGAAAAGAAGTACCACAAAGAATTAAAATTTATTTGTTTTAATTACTATTCGTATTATTATTGTTTTGATAACTACCTAGTACTACAGTACGTTCTTTTTTAAAATTACTATTCAGATATTTTTGGCTATTTTGCTGTTAAATACGTTTTTATCTGTTTTTGTTTCGTGAATGTGGTAACAAAATATTTTTTTAAAAAAAAAATCTGTGTCATTATACAGAGAAACTCATAAAGTTTACTCACAGCCTTCCTTAAATCGAACTATAACCGGGTTTCATCGTACTGTAGTTGTTTTCTTATTACTTTTTATTCATTTTGTATGACTAGTTATTGCTTAATCCCTTTTTAAATCAACTGCTTTTTTCCTTACTTCAGCAGATTAAACTTGATATAAAACCAGGGCTCGCCATTACGAGTATTTTAATAACGTTAATTGGAGTATGCGCAAACAGCTGCATTTGCTTTTTTAAAAATGTTATTTATAGCAGTAAGACTGAAAAAACTTGTCTGAGCCAGTTATTAATATTGAAACAGTAGACATGAAAAATAAAAAAAAAAACAATATCGGATAGGCCTACTATAATTATTATAAGGCAAATAATTATTGGAAACATTTACTACGTAGCTGCATTTATTTATTACATGATACATACATTAAAATATATTTTTTTAAAAATTTTAACAAATTGGAATTTAGTACCGGTACCGATATGTGTATTTTTCCGATCATAAACATGTTTTTGAAATATAGTTGCATTTGTCTAATATTACAAAAGGATTTTAAAAGCGTTTCTGACAGTGACATTGGTCGTAAGCAGGAATAAAGTAATAACGTTCGTCATCAATCTGTTTCTGGTTTTAAGAGCTGCAAAACTTGATCGGCGCTAAATCACAGAAATTCCTTGTCGTGCTTCAGTTTCGGTCGTTTGGGCTTTGATATCCGGTGACAACTCGTTCTATTGGATAATCAATTATAAGTTGTTCGTCGTATCATCACCAACCATATAAAATGTGAAGATATATAAGATGAGAGAAACCAGATATTAAATGTCACATGTCTTTCTTTCTCCATCTTTTACGTTCATTCCTCGACCATACTCCAAACTCAACGAGCATGTCAACACTTTTCACCTATCAATAACTGTCTGTTGAATCGTAGAAAATGACACATAATTAAAATAACTGTCTAGAATTTAATTAGAAAATCGTTTAAGTGATATGGCTTTGCTGCAATTATCCGTATACAGTATTATAATAATGTTATACTGTTGTGTGTATAAGGCATCATTTCGAGTATAGGAAAAATATCAATTAAATCGTTACCACTGCAATTGTTAATCTAGATTAAGCGACTTAATCTTGGTATTAGAATTTTTCGAGGAGCAAAAGTGGTTTACTCTATCTTTGAATACATCGGTTTCAAATTGCAATTGCATACTACGATTGACTTTTCAGTTATTTCGAGCACGAATTCCATATCATTTCCTGAACTTCGTATACTCGTATTATAAGATTGAAATCGAAAACAAACAATTCTTTATACCGTACTTCACTTCACTTGTACGGTATGGTACTTTATGCGGAAAACAAAAGCCTGGTATATCTCAATCTTTAAAGCTATGCAGTTGAAAATAATGCACTTAACCTTTACATCCACTTAAGAAACACATTTTGATGGAAAACAAGACACCGTACTTCATAAGACTTAATTAATTAAAATTGTTAGCTTTGTTTACATAACACTAAAAACTTTTTTTTTTTTTTGGGTCAATTTTACAGGGCATTTACTTTTATGTGTTTATATCTGACAGGCTTATTTGGTTCACTATAGCGTATATTGCGTTTAGGACAAGCCGGGATGAAACTTTATTAGATGTGACTAACAAATTAAGGAAAAACCGGTTGTAATGTTCTAGGGAATAAAAAATATGTTGTCATGTCTACATCGTTTAACACATGTCAATATCGTCGTAAAATATTGTGGCACATGCGTGACAAATTAATATCGTAATATAAATGGTCAAATACGTAAGGATTTTAAATTTTATTACGGGTATATTATACATTATGCATAATTTAGCAAGTTTTGAGCCCTGAGGGTTAACTTTTATTCAACGAATTGAATAGGTATTGTAATAATAAACAATATTTGCATTATAAATTTTGCAAAATGGATTTTTCTTAATACTGAGTACAGAATATTATTATTTTTTTTTTTGTTGTAAGAAATATTAAATATTTATGATCCGTAATGTATTTGTCTTTTGAAACTAATAGAATATGCATGAAAATCTATAGAGAAAACATATCGTAAGACAAATCATTATAATTTATAATAATAAACAAATACCTTGCTCAAAGGAGTCGTAAGATATTTAAAAAACAATTTATAAGGTGCAATTAAAAAAACATTATTATAGGTAAAATTCCATGTCAGATATAAGTCTCTGGGTTGTCATTTTTTAAATATTGGGAAAATTATTTCTGCACGTCATTTTGGCAAATAAAAATGGTAGTTTGTTTGTTTATTTTGATAAAAAAAAAAAAGTTCAATTTATAATAAAATCTTGTGGGAAATCATGTAAAATTGAAAGTATGAATGGTTCGGTGTTATGCATAGGCGTATGAAGATTAGGAGAGCGGTTTGTGGAGCATGACAAGACATTTGGAATATAAGCTGACACGTAAAGACCCTAACTCGAAACAAAAAGGGAAATGACTCTTTTATAACGCCAAGGTTAATATTACAGAAAAAAAATTGTATATAGAAGTTGCAAATAAAAAAAAGACAAAACAGTAAAACCTATGAAATATTTATGAGTATCCTTCGTAGCGCAGTGTCATTTTTAGCTTATTTGGAGATAAGAAACGCATCAGTTCCTTCCAAAGAGATTGTCTACTCTGCATTTACAAAATCATCATTTTGTAAATGCATAACATGTGAGCAATCTTTTTTTGCTGCCCCCAACTTTGAGTTTAATGATATGTAGTACAAAGTGAAACTCTGTACGGCATACACTGATACATTTAAAAAATGGTATCACACATATTCCGATGCCGCTACATTTATTTTTATAAAAATTTTTAAAACGTTACAAAATAGTTTTTTTTATTTTTTTATTTTTGCTATGTGCGTTTAGAAAACGTTTACCTTTTCAAACTTCGAGGCAGACAGCTTAAAGCAAGCCCATATTAAATTTTAAAACAACATTTATATCAATCTTTTACTTGGTAATTGAGCACATGAAGTCAAACTTTTAAACTTAATTTTTTGTTTTAACATTTTCTTTCAAACTTTAAATTCGAGAAGTTTCATGTAGAAACATTGGAAAATACTGTATTAAAACGTTTTTCAGATGTCACTGATTTTCTCGAGCTTACTCAAACACATACTGCATAGCGATGAAATTCTGGCTTCGGAGGGTCAGTGAAAACGCAAATCAAATTAATTTTAAATTTAATTATTAAACAAATTAATTTTTGAATGTCTTTTACTGTTCGCTTATTTCTATTAAACTTTTATATTTCGTACGTTATAATGTTTATAAACAAATATAGCCTAAATGCTTCTTAATTTTACTATGTCATTTGCATGTACCCAACAGTTTAACTGAAATAATCTAATTTAATTTTGAGTTTCATAAAATTATTTTTAATTGAGAATTTCACAAATTTTATTTATTTTTTTGATTTTTATATTTTTAGTCAAGGTTGCATGCGTTCTCTTTTAGGGAACATATTACAATGAGCAGTATTATTTTCTCTACATAAGATGCTTTCCTGCTGCTCCCACGCCTTATATTTATTTTTGTTCAGTTATTTCAAAACTCAATTAATATGCTATTATTTTTCTCATGACATCATTTTTTTGAATCAGTTCGGCACTTTGATTTAAAAAAAAAAGCTTTTACATAGAATTCACGAAAAGCACGTGCATTTGCTTTTTTAGTCAATCTGTTTACCTTTAAACATTTAACTTGGCGTTATTAGAAAATGTGGATATGTTTGTATAATAAAGCATTTGTAGTGGTGAATATTAACTTTTAAAAAAAAAGTTCTGGTTTGTAAATTAACTTTATTAATTTTATTCCGCCCGGTTATTTAAATATGAATGAGTGGTAGTTTAATACAGTCATTTCATTCGGATAAACTTTGGTAATTTATGATTTTTATATCGATTGCGCACCATATGGTGGCTTATTTTGATTTCTCTAGAAATTCTATTTACAACTTCTATCGGGGGAACCTCTTGTTTTTGGCCAAACAAAAATAAACATGTAGACAGCAGTTGCTCATAGAGAAAATGCACATAAATAAGTACAGATTTCGTCAATAAATCAATATAAATGCTGAACATTAGTTACACACTTTTCTGCCATAAGGTGGAGCAAAAAGCCAATCCCTTGGAAATCCCTCTTTGAACGAGGGGTTACGTTTTTGAAAAATGCCATGCACGAGTATGGTGAGATTCGGAATTTGAGCTTTCAGATGTTGAGCTTACAAAGTAAGACTCAATTTATTGACGTTATCTAATCATTTCAAAAGCAGTTTACAAGTCTCAATTAGGTAAAAAAGTAATCATATACTGTATTAAAAATTTTGTAAGAAAAAATGAATTTAAACCGCATATTTCTAGTAGCCTACGCTTGACATGTATACAATACGCTTGCAGCACGCGTGTGTATTGATACTTTTTAATTCGTTACATGCACATGTATATAAATTAATTCTAGAAACAATTTTATTTAAAATTAAATTAAATAATTGCTTTTGAATTAATTTCAGGTACAGCAATTTACATTTTTTAAAACACAGAATTATATTTTCTGCTGTTATTGACGTTAAATACAAGTAGGCCTAATTATTTAGTGTTAATTAATTTAATGTTTTTTAATATCAAAACTAACTGTTCTTAATTAGAACACAAAATCAATTACTGTAACTACGCGTATATTTATTTGAGTGGGTTTTCTATGGAAACAATTTTAATTAACATTTTTATTAGCACTGATGTACGTTATAGTTACTAATAATGAGTGGAATTATAGTACAGTATTATACCAATATTATTCTGAGAATTTTCGTATTTTTATTAGCAATAAAACGTTAACAGAACTTTTTTTTTTATTATTATTTAATTTTCTTTTTGATAAACAGTTACCATGTGATCATTTTTATTTATAGCAGGCTATATAAGATGAAACCTTATTAGAGGTTGTAACAAAATATATTGTATTTCTAACGAATGTTGAAAAGTAAAATGTAGCCTACACTGATACAAAAGTACTCTTTAAGATTTTATTTCTTTTCGCATTCTCTTTTATTATTATTTTTTTGATTAAATATTTTCTTTACTTACGTATACCTTTTTTTTAGCATTGCTGAAATTAATATAAATAAAACATTTAAAAGAATTCCTTTTTGGAAAAACTTGATTAAATCACTAGAGCATGCTTTCTCAAAAATAATAAAATCGATCTTTGAGGAATCAGTTTTATTTATTTATTTTTTTGATATTACGCAACGGATATTTCTCTTTTAAATTAAATGCTTTTTAAACTTAATTTTTACTTATAGAATTAATAGTTTAGGGAAGATTTTACACAAATTGAAAAAAGGTGGCTAACTTATTTTAAGGCATTTATTTAACGTATTCATTTTTATTACATTAAAGTTTAACGAGTTTCACTTGTTGCGTATTAAATAAGGTTTCTCTTCCTGATTCTAATAGGCGCCGATTCCACCAAGTGATGACCCAAAACTCAGAATAAATACAGTACTAGTCTTAAAAAGATATTTTATCATTTTACGTCGGACTCGGATCCGGTTAGTTTTTCGCATTTTATATTTGAGTCGACTTGGTTATGTAAAAACCGTAATGTCTACCTAAGTCTTAAGAGTCATTGATAATAATATTGTGAAGGATTTTTAATTGCAATAGCTTTTGTTAATCCTCTTCTTCAAATATTAAAAATCTACCAGTTTTTTTTAAAGAAACTTATGGAATTTCATCATTGGTTGTTTTTAATTTAAAAAGAATTTTCTTGTAATTTTATTAAAATTTCACAGTGTACTTTATACGAATATTATTTAATAATATTATTATTCTTGTAAATTTCAGATGGCATGTTGTGCGTTCTATCAATTCATCAGGTCCTGACAATAAAGAGGAATAGAAAGCGTTATGTTAGATAGCGCTGCAGCGGCTTCTGCTCATGACACAAGCAGCTATGGAAGTGATGGAGTGAGTTCACGTATTAATAGTAGTAGTAGTATGAGTGTTACAGGCATTGCTGCCGGATTACTCGATGCAACGTTGTCTTCCATTGCGCGAAACGCGTCTTCCCACGCGTTCAACTCGCACATTAATGACGGCGAAGTGAGTGATGGAGTTCCGGCATCAATGCTAATGTTCCTCTTCATGGATACGACGGATGGCTCGACAGACATGGACACGACCGTCGATGGCTTCACATCAATGGTCAATAATTTCACGTACGATGACAACGTTACGGATATTAAGGAAGATTCGCCTAATTTATTTTTATTCGTAACTTACGGTTTGTTGACCACTTTTATTGGTTTAATGGGTTTAGCCGGGAATATTCTTTCCATTATCGTTTTATCTCGTCCTCAGATGAAATCATCCATCAACTGCTGTCTCATTGGTTTAGCTACTTTCGACAGCTTGGTCCTGGTTACTTCCTCGCTCATGTTTGGGATTTACCATTTTACCCTTTATACAAACACCTTCGTGGCTTACAACGAGATTATCTACCCATATATTATTCCTCATCTAGTGTATCCGGTCGGTCTCATCGCTCAAACTGGTTCGGTGTGGGTGACGGTTACGGTAACTATCGAACGCTATGTTGCTGTGTGCATACCTCTTAAAGCGAAATCGCTTTGTACGTACGGAAGAGCGCGCGTTTATATCCTGGCAATTGCTATCTTTTCCGTCGTGTACAATTTGCCACGGTTTTGGGAAGTGGAAAGAGTTTCCGAATTCAATAACGAAACTAATGAAACTAAATATTACGTGGAACCTTCCAACCTTCGTAAAAATCCGATCTACGTACAGATTTATATCAATTGGATGTATCTGTTTGTGCTGTATTTCGTGCCATTCGTCACGTTGGCCGTGTTAAACGGACATATATGGTTGAAAGTTAGAGAGGCCAATCGAGAAAGACAAAAATTGAGTCGGTTACAGCAAAAAGAAATGGGTTTAGCCATTATGCTTTTTTGCGTAGTCGTTGTGTTTTTTATCTGCAATCTACTCGCGCTTTTAACTAATATGTTGGAAATGATCGATATTATTTTAGATGAATTAACCGTTTCCAGTAATTTACTCGTTACTATTAATTCGTCGGTAAATTTTGTCATCTATTGCATCTTCGGACAAAAGTTTCGAAGAATTTTATTGAGAACTGTTTGTTCGTGCTTACCCGCGCATTTTCGTAGGGGGCGTTTTTCAAGAGCGAGCGAAATGGAGGAAAATACGTATCCGGTGAGTAGTACATGTTGCACGGCTGAAACCACGCTGCTGGTGCATTATAATGGACATGGAACCGGAAACGCGGGTTGCCATACCAGACATATGGATCGAGTATCGCGATCGCCATCCACCGGTATCTCGTTTAGAATCGATTCAAATAGGAGTACTCCGTCGCCAATTCAGCGCTCCAGTAGCCATTTGGGATATTTAAATATTGAATTTCGGCCGTCTAGTTCGTCGTCCTCCTCATTATCTGCTAATCATGCGGAAAGATCCAATTCTTTATCAACAGCCTATAAATGTCAGAAGCCTCCCGGTAGCCGTAGACACTCGAGTAAGCTTTCGTTGAAATGGACTTCAAATTCCACTTTTCAAACTCCTACTTAGATAATATTACTATAATAATGCTCTCAAACTACATTTTGGCAATTATTTTAAATTTATTATTGGAAATATATTTATATAAATAAACTGTTTATATTGCTTGTTGGACAACATCAAATGTAGATTGTAAATATTATAATTATTCGATTATAAATTGCTTTAAATGTATTGTATCTTTGTTATTAAAGCAACAAATATTATTAATATGTGGATAAAATTTTTTTAAAAAATGTTTTTTTTTTTTTTCCAGAATTTATGAAAAGGTGAAAATCAAAACTGGAATTAATTCCAATCGCTAAGTATCCATTTTAGATTTTAAAAACTTGTTTAGAGGTGAGTTTTTTATTTTATTTTGTATTTAATGATGAAGAAAGTGCTTACGCGGCAATGCAATTTTTATGAACGTTTTACGTAGTTGACTCATTCAATTATTTTAGCGGAAATTAAATCCTTATACTTGCAATTTCTTTTAAGAATAATATTTTTTTTTTACATTTTTATTTCCTCTCTCCTCGTTTCTCCATTACCAAACAAAACTCTTCAAATGTTTTGATTTGCTACTACAGAACTCGAAAAATTGTGTTACCCAAACATTAAATCAGTTTTTTTGATTTTGTAATCAACAAAATAACAATGTGACATAATTTAAAGCAACTTTGTTGTATAATGAAAATAATTTTTTTTGGTATAATTGGAACTCTTTAACTTGAAAATTGTATTTTTTTCCATTAGTAAGGTAATAATATAAAAAAAAATCAATACCTGTAGTTGACTTAATATTTGAAGGAGGCTAGATATAAAAATGAGATTCATTTAAAAATAATTCGATTAATTAGAAGCAGATAACGCGGTTTTACATTTTATTTATACCTTAAATTTGAAATGTATAAATTTCTAGTAAACTAATCATTTTTAATTTAAAAAAAATATGAATGTAGACCTACTAAAATTCCGGTACAGTAGGCCTAACCTACGAAATTTATGATTGCCTTCACCGATAGCAGATAATGGGTTTATTACGTTCTTACGGAGCGAAGAAAAGAAAAAACAGAAAAAACTTTATCGAGTTTTAATAGTATGGGTTATCGATAATAATATTATTTCAAAAACTTGGGTAATGTTATAATTAAGAGAAATATGCCGTAGTTTGATCAAATGGCCAAAAATCTACATGCATTCAGACCAATTTGTAACAAGAGTAGAATTATTAATTAAAATATTGAAATTTGAAAGTGATAAATTTTAAATGGTTATACAATTATTACGATAGTTAAGAAACTGCAATGATTAAAGTCAATTTTAAAAAGCATTTAAATTAACTAGGCCTACTGAGTTTGCAATGGGTAACTTAAGTCTTTTTGCACCGAGGAAGTTTGAAACGGCTTTTGAATGCAGAAAAATCGTTCACTAAATTTTAAAAATTTTTCTAAAAAAAAAATTTTCGGCGCATTTATTGTTTTTATTATCAATTTTTATACTTTATTTTTTGAGTTGTGAGCACCGTGGTCAACATAATATGGAGCGGTCCAATAATAAAAAAAAAAAAAAAATAACGATCAAATAAATTTTCAATATTAAATTGTTTAAAAATATTGTAGTTATGTTACATAATTTATAGATTCAATAGTTACATTTGGTCATTCATAATCATAAAAGGTTTATTAAAAAAAATCATAGACGAAACTAAGATAATGTCGAATAAAAAACCAATGAACTTTTTTTTTTTTTGTTGCACCAAAAATGTATTACACCAGCCACTATGTAAAATTTATCTACATTAGGCTACATAATTATAGCTTGTTACACTCGGGGCCTTTTAGAGGTAAATTTAAATAAATAAAAAATTAGCGATTAGCTTCTAAATTTCAATGTTTAATGACTTTGAACTTAATGACTTGAATGACAATGAATGACTTTTAAGAGTTTGATGAACGACTTTCAAGAGTTTAATGAACGACTTTTAAGAGTTTAATGCAAAGCGGATGGGAGCGCTTGGAGCCCTCTCATACTATTACGATCGTGGCGCTGATCGTTTGTTTACAAACGTAGCATGAAAACTGTAGTCGATAAGGCTCAAGATGTAAACGGCGTGGTGACACTTGCGCGGTTACTTTTGCCTGGTAATCTGCGCGTTTTGATAATCCCATTCATCTAGCGCTAACTTCGAATTCATAAAAATGGCGTCGACGATCAACAACGACAAGACTGCTGAATAATTTTTAAAAGTTCTAAGTTTGTTTAATTTATTGTTAACAGTTTTTATTTCTACATTTCTAGCGTGCGCGAGTATATCTCGTGATTTGATTCGACGGTAAAAAATAAGTAAAAAACTTTCGTATGTTTTCGAAATTGCGTTTCAACTTTTTCAGTTATTGCGACGTAGTGTTATCGCTGACGCCCGTACTGCCTATCGAACATTTTTATTATATTTCTTCCCCCACCAAATTTAAAGAATTGTAGCTGTTATTATTTTAATACAATTATGATGTACCAGGAGTATACAACATTACAAATACTCGTTATGATCGGGATAATAATACACTGTATATAAAAGAAAAAAAGGTAGATTCATACGCGTTTCGATCTACTACGCATAATTCAGCTTCCAAATTTACTGCGTATTAATTTGCGGCGTATTAAAAAGTGCGTCGAATTCATATACATAATTAATGGCGCTGACGATCAACAACAACACGAATGCGGAATATTTTTTAAAAGTTTGGAGTTTCTTTAATTTATTTTTAGCAGTTTTTATTTCTACATTTAAAGTGTGGGAAAGTATAATATATTATCGTGATTTAATTCGACGGTAATAAAAAATCGAAAAGCTTTTGTGTGCTTTCAAAATTGATTTTCAACTTTTTCTGTAATTACGACGTAATATTACGGACGGTCAGAGCTGCGTATCTGGCATTATTTAATTTTTTTCACCAAATTGAAAGTATTAAGCTTACAGGTTTTTATTTTTAAAGAATACTACTATTATTCTAATATAATTATGTCGTATACAATATTATTAATGGTTGGAACTTAGATAAAATTAGAAAGGTGCGTTTCGACCTACTCCGAAGTTTCCAAATTAATTTTGCTGCACATTAATTTTCGACGTAATAAAAAACATTTCCAATTCATATAAAATGGCCAGTGGCGGATCAAATCAAGTAGGGGCCCAAAGCCGTTCGGGGCCAAATTTTTTGGAAAAAACGACAAATTTAGCTAGGGGTGAAAGTAGAAAAAGGTCAGGGAGTGCTATACCATGCACTTTATGGTTTGAGCTTGGCTTGAGCAGGCCTGCCGAAGTAATATTCGGCTCGCCGGCAAAAGGCCGGGTGAGTGCTATCCCAGGCACTTTAATCACGGCTTGAGCGGGCCTGCCGAAGTAATA
>JAQGAZ010001706.1:0-25530 GCA_034692225.1 Polydesmus complanatus
CTCTGGTCATAATGAAGCAATAAAAAATTTTTTTGAAATTTTTGACATACAACCTATTGCATATACCACGACGATATACTCGACTTTTAATACCCGGCCTACGCGTTCAAAAATTTCTTTTCAATTTGACAGATGGAGATAGATTATTGACAAAATTAATTATTAAAAGTCGCAAATCCGCACTGTTGCGAGATATCACGCTGAGAACATTTTTAATTCCAAAGAAAGTTACATTTGACAATCGCGTCCTATCGAAAAAAAAAACACCTTCCAAATAATATCGCAATCAAACGCACTTCCTACCTGCATTTTATTATTTGCGCCGCGCCATAATGTGTATACTATTTATTTATTATCGCGTTGTTGGTAAAAACAGTCGCTAACCAGTCCTTATTAATCACGCGCGACTGATTCGGCGTCGCTGACGTTCATATTTTAGATGACCACCAAGTGAGCCCCGTGTGGCATTGCCATGTGTCTTGGACATCCATTTCGTCCTCATCAATCACTGACTCGGAACCAAACAAACAATTATTATTAATTATCCTCTCATCTAATACGGTATAATATACCTACTGAACTCCGCTCCACTGTACTGTATGTTTTAATAATACTTGAAAATTGATTTTATAAGCCACTTTCAAAACACTGGCGTATCGATGATCGATCGATTTTAATCCCTCGAATTCAGAGCTTTATCCCCCCATTTAAGTTGATATTATACAGTAAACATTTTCCCCCACTATTTAAATTCGAAGCTTCCTGTCAAATTGCGCAACAACAGCATAAAAAAAAAATGTGACATCATTATGGAATGTTATTCAAACTCTTTGCAAAACACTGTAAAATAAAACGACCGCTTGTCACAACACACACAAATCTCAATCAATAAACGAGAAACGTGAAACCTGATGATTAGATCGCTCAATGGAAACGGGAAATTAATATTATTGATATGCGAGTTTGCGAAATAATCCAAAAAAAAAAAAAAACTTTTTAAGTTTCGAAAACTATTTCAGTTATTTAAATCGACAGGTAGTAAACTCACAATCTACGCGAAAAATTCACGATTCATACATTCTTGGAATTGTCATCAGTAAAAGAAAATTAGCTTGGAAATCTTAAAAAAAAAATTGGACTTTGCATTTTAAAAGCATCGTAACTACATGTATTAAAAAAAAAAAAATTTTACTGCAGTTGAAATGCAAATATTTTAATTTATGTGGCATGAAATATTTACTCTTCTTATTCGCATAATTTATGCCAGTCTTATCAACGAGCATAATAAGTTTACCATATTTTAAAATTTCAAATACATTTTCTTATCCGAAAAAAAAAAAAAAAAAAAAAAGAGGAAGGGACAAAAATAAATATGCAGACCTTGAAAAAAAAAATAACAGCTCGTATTTGTTTCCGAGTACAGTACTGAAAACTGTTTTAAAATGTTACTGTCACAACGCTATATTAAATTCTACAAACAGTATCTAAAAGAGATAACGCAAAAACAACAAACTATTGTTCTATATAATATATACTAGTATATTTTTTCTCTCCAGTTATTTAATTTGAGTTTATTAAATATAGTAGTCTACAGTACACATCGTTTTCTATCTCGTTTTTCTTTCTTTCTTCAGCCTGGAGACATAAGTTTAGACGTCGTCGCCACTATTATAGAAAAGAGAGAAGGGGCTGAAGGAAAAAGTAAAATGTAAAAAAAGAAAGAAAGAAAGAAAAAGAAAACAATAAAGGAGTGAGGTGAGGGGAGATTCCGCGCAATATCGAATATAGAGAGTGGAGGACAAGGGAGTACGGTAGAAGAGAGAGAAAAATAAACAGAGGATGTGTAGGCTATGACATGTAGAACGCAAACTCAAACGAACTGACGAAAGGAGAGACCGTAGAGTGAACGATAGCGACATCTGCCGACTGAGTACCTGAATGCGCCCGTACGAGAGAGACTCTATGCGTATCTGATAAGTGTTGCTTAAGACTTCCGCCTACCGCATTTTACTTGAAGAATAAATAAAAAAAACAACCGCCCATCACTATTAGGCTCGACGTCGCTAAAGAAAGAAGAAAAAAAAAACACAATTTTATATATTTTTAGTCACTCCCCCCTACTCTAACCTTAAGGTTCAAGGTTTCATTCAGTCTCAACCAAATAACAAACCCTACAGCTACGAAGCTGCAGCAGCAATAATTTTTCCGAATTATCCCAAGTGCAAACACTACAACTTATTTATTATTATTGTTATTGATCGGCGCATGTCAGTGTACGGTTTGGTTTCATTTTCCTAGTTTACAGTAATTCCATTTCACTCTGTAAACGATAACTGTATTCTTCAGTTAAACGCAAACAAAACGGAAAAATTTATTTCTTGATCACAAAAAAACCGAATGAACTTATTCTCACTTTTTATTTTCTTTCAAAAAAAGAAAGAAAGAAAATTATTATTTCACCCTTTAGACGACTGGATTATCCCAACAATCCTCGTCACGATCGATATTCGGATGATCGGAAAACCTTTTCTTACAATAAATGCACTAAGTTATTTCTCACAGTCACATACTTTGAAGTTTAACCTGAGGACCCAAAAAAAAAAAAATAATAATCCTCACACATTTCAACAATATCTTTCCATAGAATTGTACAACTCTTCTTTTCGAAATTTAAAGAAAGAAAAATAACTGGTGTGATACGGTTTTTTTTCTCCCCTCCTGAGTACATGCACGGTGTTCGTAAAAAAAACGTACCCAACTGAAGTACAGTATTAAGTCCTTTTAATAATCGAAATTTGTCCGGCATACGTTTTCCATGCTTCGTTCTTTTGCTTCTTACATCACACCTCCATATTTTGAAGTCTGCCTAATAATTTATATCTGGAATATTGAAGAAGTGCACCAACGTAATGATACAGACATGAGCGATGAAGAAGCCAGGCATAGTGAGTGAGCAAGCTGCGTTTTCTGCGTGTATCGAGGCCGACAGGAGAGCATTTCGAACACAGAATAAAACAATTAAATATTAAAAAAAAAAAAAAGTTCTTCAAGTAAAATTTTTCCAGTTGTCATCAAAAATACTTATTCAGTTGGGTACGTTGTTTTTTTTTTACGGACGCCGTGTATTTGTTTACGTTCTCAATTCTAGAGATAACCAGTTTCAAGTTTACACTGCGAACTTCATGGAATCTAATAAAAAAAAAAAAAAACTTATCTCTCTTCCTCCAAAAAAATAATAATAATAATGCAGTAATAAGTGATTAATTACTGTACCAGCGCTGGTTATACCTCGAGCTCGATGCGTCGAAATTACAATTAGCGTATAATAACGAGCGGTTCTTAACCTTTTTTTTTTTCTTTTCCTTTCCTTCAGTTCTCTCCTTTTTGCTTTCTCTCATAATAATCTTTCCTCGCAATTCTTTCATTCAACGCATTCTTCACGTGTTAACACGTCGTCCGATATGAATGCGCGAACATTATTCCTTGATTATTGACCTGTTTATAAAACAGAAAAGAAAGAAAGAAAAAAAAACTTTTCTCGTTCACTTTTAACACTGATTTTTTGGGGTGACTCCCTTGTTTAACTTCGAAGTTTCCATTCGCGGTCATTTTTCTCCAGCCGCAACGTCATTCATTGATTTATTTCACACCCACGCCATTAAACCTTGTCTTGGCGATATTAATCACCTCTTTCCCTCTCTCTCTCTCGCACTCGGACTCATTATTAATAGGATTTCAACCAAAACCAAAAACTCGATTGAATTACATTTCGAGATAAATAAAAAAAAAATAGCTGACCTTTAAGTATAACATACTTTTTTTTTTTTTCGTTTACTACTGAGGTAAAATTACTGTATTATGAAGCCAGAGTTTTTGGGTTGGTGGACGGCGTTTTCGCCGAAACCAGCAACTTTTCTCATCACAAACTTGAGAAATTTCGACTGGTGCGAATCAAATTATTACTTTCGCATATACAAACAAGTATTACGTACGTTTCAAAGTTATGTCTACATTCTTTTAAAAGTTCCACAAGTCGTTCCTATATCGACATTCTTTATACATTATACTATGGATAAAAAAAAATTTTTTTTTTGTCAATTGTTGTTACTTACATGTGCTCGCTGAGATTTAGCGACGGTAATCTTCACCGATCCCACCACACCGCATTCATTAATGTTAATTAATTCGATGAATAAAACACAAATGCCAAGCGTATATTATGAGGATAGTTGAGGGCTTAATTCGTCGCGATGTATTTAGCCGTTAAATTGATGACTTTGACCGTCATCTCCGAGCCTGCATTTTTCAACCCTGAGCGCCAACAAAAACAAGAGCACGACTTCTGTTGCTGCTGCTGCTGGAGCTCGCAATCTTCAGCCTTAATTAACACTGTTTCGCGCATTTTACACAACATTACTATCTCGAGAAATAAAAGTTCAAATTAATCCGTTGTCACTCACATTGCTAGAATTGTGCAGTCGGGGCTGTTATTTCCGATACAATTTCAACCGTTTATAACTCAAAATAAAATCTTTCGCGCAAAACGATACAGTAGTAAAATCCGAGAACAGCGAACGAATGCGGCCGCCTGTCGTCTGCTACGAATCACTGATCCAAAGCGCTACAGTGCGAGATATTGGTGTATAGAGGACGCCAGTAGTAGATCACCGATAAACTTTTAACCTGAGAATATTATTAATTCGTTATTTGAATAATTAAAAAATAAATAAATTTTGAATAAATAAAATAAGGATTTAATTTGATTGGTAAACCATTTATTTTCCCCCATAATTTTATTTTTTGTGTTCCGTACCAACCATGGTGAAAGAGTACCAACACTACTATACGTCGTACACAATTTTTATATCCCAGCATTTTGGCCAATTTTTTTCATAATTATGCAACAAATTTTTATTGTGAGAATAAATTATACTTACTGTATTAAATTCCAATTATTTTATTAACGAACATTAATTATTATATTATCAAACAACAACAAAAGTTCAACATTAATTCACTTTTTGACATACCGTATCATTTAATTAGCTGCACATTATTTTCGATCCATCAATGAAAAAGCAATTATTATAAATTGCAGTATTCAGCTTACATTTATACTCCTGTTTAAAAAATACTCTCGAGATGAAAAAAAATTTCTGAATAATGCCACTAGATAATAAACGCATGATTCGTTTTATTAAATATAAATTATTTACATATTGTTTGTTTACATTTATTAGCTAGTAGTGACATGTTTTTGCTCGTCTTCAACGCAACTGTCATCTGGATTATCGCATTTCGCATCATCTTTTGGAATTGCACCTTTTCTCGGTGCTATAGTGCTCATGAAAGCTTCTTGCCATGAAAATCCTTCCACTACCCTCAATAAAATTTCAAAAACTGAAATAATAATAATAAAGAAAATTAAATAATATAAAACCTGGTTATGCTACTGCAATAGCAGCAAAACGTTTGTAATTGAAAACAAAAACCTTACCATGATTAATTGTTAAAACCTTTCTTGTTTTCATATTAATAAACTCGTCGATTGGCAAACGAGCGTGTTTAATTTCATTTTTCAGTGCTTGAGAATGACACAAACCCTAAAAATAACACAATGTGATGAGCTTACTCAAAATAATACGTAAAACTTAGTTTAATTAATAAAAAGACCTTGTGCTTATTGTGATCCACTAAACCGCCAATGATATAGACCTTCGATTCTTCTAATTTCTCTAAAACGCAGTCCGATTCACTAGTTAAATACACAACGTCCTCTTTAGCAAATTCTTCCATGTAACCTTCCGTTCGAAAATTTACCTAGTTGTAATCACTTTTTATTAAAGTTCAGTAGTAAAATGAACAGAAAAACTTACATCCCAATGCCTGGTACCAATTTGTGAAAACAATTTGTCCCTCGTTTTACCAGCGCAACTAGTTATGAATAGCTGTTTGAGATATAATCATAAAGTTAACAAAATACTTTAATAATGTTAATCCAAACTTAAAAGAACCTTTAGTGGTGATTTTGCTCTTCGATTTAGCGCATAACAGCGCTGTATTTGCATACAAGTTTTCATAATATCCTGCAATTACACAAAATAAATAAATAACAAAAGCTCTTAAAAGATTGATTATTATGTGTATACTGACTCGATCGCACATAAAATCACTAAAACCTATGTCGATCGCCACTCTTTGAGCGCAGGTAGAATTGCTAATTGCAGATTTCAATAATTTTCGACTTGGTTTCAAACTTAATTCACCAGTTTCTCTTTGAAGCACCCTTTTTAATTTCCTCTTTTGCCTTTCATTTTGCCTAAATAAAATATACAACATATTTATTTAATCAATCGTATATAATACATTATTTAATTAAGAAAACAAAAAATTGAAAGCCATGTAATGGTGTAATAACATGCAAGATATACGAATGCCAAGAAGAATCACGTGCAATCAAAATTGAATGTTGGCAATGCTAAATACGCATTGTTATATTTACCTATTAGTCATTTTATTCATTTCATATTTTTGCCTTTTCAATAATTTCTTCTTAGCCCGTTTAGATAGATTATTTTCCGTATTAATTTCATCACAATTATTCATTTCTTGTTTAACTTCACACGCAACACCTGTTTGCCCCTCCATGTTGAATTCACCGCTGATAATTACGTCTTTCTCTTCGTCCATTCACTAGATGGCGCAAACTAAAAACTGACGTCACAATAATTGCAGCTGCATGTTCGCGCCAAAAGTTTCCCGCGTTTCATGACAAATCTTGTTGGGTCGCGTAGATTGTTCATCGACTGCCTACAGTTCGTCTCGGCTCGAGATAGTTTTTATTCAATTTATTTTTTGTTTTTTACTAAATTATTAAAAGATGTTTGAAGCTCGGTTAATTCAAGGTGCTCTCTTGAAGAAGATTTTGGACGCTATTAAAGATTTGTTAAATGAAGCGACGTTAGATTGCGCCGCGACTGGCATAACTTTACAGGCAATGGACAATTCCCACGTAAGTTTGGTATCCCTAAATTTGAAAAGCGATGGATTTGATCAGTATAGATGCGACCGAAATATATCTCTCGGCATGAATCTCGGAAGGTACAGTAAAGAGTCCCGTTAAATTTGTTTCCATGTCATTTACGATTGCTTTTGTAGCTTGTCGAAAATATTAAAGTGCGCCAGTAATGACGACATAATCACTTTGAAAGCCCAAGATGATGCGGATATTATTACCTTAATGTTTGAGTCTCCGAGTAAGTAGCTGTTCTCGTTTATTATTAAAAACTTTAAATTAATCGAATCAATTTAAATTCAGACCAAGAAAAAGTGGCTGATTACGAAATGAAATTGATGAACTTGGATACTGAACACCTTGGGATTCCGGTAAAGTTTTAATATTTTTTGTGTTTATTGTTGTGCTAATTCTGTTTTGATAGGAAACCGAGTACAGTTGTGTCGTGAAAATGCCATCCCAGGAATTTCAAAGGATTTGTCGAGATTTGAGTCAAATTGGCGATTCAGTCGTTATAAGTTGCACAAAAGAAGGGATAAAATTTTCTGCTTCTGGAGATTTAGGCACAGGTATTCGTTGAAAGTTCACATTTGGTGTTAAATAAATAAATAATTAATTTATAAAATCAAAATAATAGGTAACGTAAAATTTGTTCAAACGGCTTCAGTTGACAAAGAGGAAGAAGCAGTTATTATTGACATGCAAGAACCAGTGTCTTTAACATTTGCTTGCCGCTACTTAAACTCCTTCACTAAAGCCACTCCTCTTACACCTCAAGTTCGGTTATGCATGTCGGCAGATGTCCCTCTGGGTAACATTCAATTATTTTAATATTCATTAATAACAAAAGTATAAATGATCCGAAAACTATTTCAGTGGTGGAATACAAAATTAAAGAAATGGGAGCCCTGCGTTATTATTTGGCACCAAAAATTGAAGATGATGATGCCAGTTAAAAAAGCGTATGAAATACTTTTTTTTATACGTGAATTGTGCTAAAAACAATGGAGATAAAACATCTCTAAAACAATTTTTGTTATCAATTGCAATTCTTACAGTGTTTGCGTTTTAAATACACAAGTTAAGTGATTAATTGCAAATTTTACATTAAAATAACTAACCAATAATAAAAACTTGGGCATTTCATTTTTTTTTTAAATATAATTTAATGGTATACGAGATTGTGTGAATTTCACATACTTTTATAATTAAGTTACAATAATTGAATCAATCGTCTAGTTACCGAATAAACTATATTTAAATAGTTCAACAAAACCTGACAACACCCAATTACAATAATTGATTATGAAGTTGAAGACCGGTTGCTATACAATTAATATGTACTGTATACAAGACAAAACAAGCATGTTTAACAAAAATAACTTGTGCTTCCAATTTTCATACCAATAAGAGCAACATTTGGTATTTTATAGAGCAAAGACTAAAATTATAATACTAGCTTGTAATTCATTGAGAAATGGAGCCCTGAATGGAACTTTGCAATATTTTGTAACTATGTAAATGTTAATTGTAAGACGTTGTATACCAATGATTGAAGCTACTTCTATTAACATTAAAGAACGAAACTGTGCAGTAATAATGAAGTACAGTAGGAACGAGAGTAGTAGAATATCGATGCACTCAATGCAGCGTTTGATTTGCCTTAATTTTGACAACACAATAATATTTTTAAGTTTATTACATTGACAAAATACTAAATTATCAAAGATCTGGCTATAGAAATTATTTTGTTCATCGAACTCCTACTTTTATTCCTCACTGTAAACAAGTTCTAATCGTTAGTGCTGGTATAATTGCTGCACAATTACGGTAAATTCTGTGCTGAAACACGTATACCAAGAATTTCACTTTTGGTTAACACGTTTTAAAGTACCATAAATACTAGATCAATAACATGCAAGATAATATGCTGAAACTATGTTATGGATGATAAGTGCAGTATAATTATTAAAAATTACATTATTTACCATTCAATAGAATATTAATGTATGCCGGTACTCGTATATTGCACACAAGTTGGGAAGAATTAACTAAAAAAAAAATAAATAACTGCCCTCTCCATATAGAGATTGAGTTAGCTGTTTCAACTGCTTTTATGTGACTAAAAATATTTCTTCGTACCCTTCTTCATTTTCTTGTGGAGTAGGTTATATTGCATGATAGCGGAATGAACTTTAAAACTTAATGACAAGAGGGTTTAAGATTTATTTTTTGTCGTGTCTGCTTATTGGTACTTTTAATTGCTTCTTCCCAAAAAAAAAAAAAAGTGTTTCTTTGAATTCTGACACCTTCGAGGAAGTCTTTTGGATAATTAAAAACTTTTCCAAACATAATTACCGGTATGTCAAACACTGTATTTTAGATTTTACAGTCATATTTTTACTTCAAATAAAATTTAAAATAAACTATTGAAAATAACAAAAATAATGGCAACAAAGAACACAATCGGAATGTAGCTCTAAGGCATGTAGCTCTGTATAATTATAAAATATTATTTCTAGCTTAGAATGGCAATGTTTGATCTTAAAAGTCTTAATTCTACTTTTTCGGTGCCCTGATGGTCAATATAATAATAAACGGGGGGAAAAATAGAGATTGAAGATTGGCATACTAAGGCGGCGATAACTTTGAAAAACCTATTCAAGGGAATTTCTTAAATGAAAATTACTTTTGACTTAATTGTTTTTAAAACTTTTCACTCGTCAACACGTAATAACTTCAGTCATTTAAAATATCTGATATTTATAACATAAATATAGAACCAGTAATTTCGATAAAACCGTTTAAAATACATTAGTATGTATTAGTCTACCGGCAGTTTGGATAAACGTAATTACTGCACAAGCCTCGATTTGTATTATTCTTAGTTAAAATACTGAAGAACTGTTTGAATAAGGTGTCAGTAGTCCGCGGGACACTAAATGGTCACGCAAGGAATTATATATTTGAAGTTGCAAATCAGGTTTCAAAGCGTACACCTGTTGCAATAATTTTTGCGGACTTGGAGTCCTGATATTAAAAAGAAATTTTCAAGGTAATGTTAGAAAAGAAAAAAAAATACAACTTACCTTATGAAGCTAGAGATATAAACGTTAACAAACGTTGCCATTAAAAATTGACAATCAAATCGATCCATTATTCCCCCGTGACCTGGTATGACATCTCCGAAATCCTAAGAAACAATTATAAATGAATTTAATAAAATGAAACACAGTGTAAAGAATAATTAAAAATAACCTTAATTTTAAAAGCTCTTTTGAATCCACTGGCAAAAAATCCTCCAAATGGCCCAATTACAGAGCTGAATACTGAGAGTGAGAGAGAATGAAAAATAAATGGATACGAAGTAATTGTTGTTGGCAGTCCAAACTAAATCGAAATTTTCATTGTTAAAATCAATAAAAAAAAATTATAAATTAATTTCGAATGAGACCATGCTAAAAAACGCTCTCATAAACATTGGCAGGGTAAACTCCGTTGGTCGAAATAGCGGCGAAATCTCGCAATCAAAGCTTAATCCTCGAGCTTCTTCAGAATACTCAATTGGACATACAAAATATTTAAAATGGCAAAGGAAATGGGAGGCCTAAAATAATTTAATGAATAATTTTTCCAAATTTTTTTCTTATCAGTTGCCTTACAAGAATTCCAAAAATGACTGTCGCAAACCCTCCTCCAATAAACCCTTCCCATGTCTTTTTTGGAGACAATTTGATCAACGGAGTCTTGCCAAAAAAGAAGCCGAAGACATAAGCCATTACGTCGTTGCAGATTATCATCGATACTGGGATAATGAACCTAAAAAAAATTACTATTTTAATATACCGAATAAAAGTGCAGACAATCGTAATAATTAACAACTGCAATTACCAAATCAATCCTTCAAACATATTTTGCATTATTAAATATGACTGGGTTACCACAATGAGAAGGGTAACATGAGTCCAAGCAAACTAAAAAAAAAATCCTTAAATTTTTTTAATAATGTATTTAAATTTCAAGATAATATTTCATACCAACGAAAATTGTCGCATGTAGTACTTTTTGACAAGACTTAGAACAAACCATACAAAACCAACTATGTATAAACTAAATGAAATAAATCGATGATAAGTCGCAAACGGCTCAAAAAACGTCTGCGACAAATCATTTAAAATACAATTACGACATTAAAAATTGCAATGTTTAAAATTTACCGTTTGATGAAATAAAACACCAAAATAATCGACCATACTTTCTCCATAAATAAAATAATTTGAAGTTAGAAGAAAATACCAGCTTAGAGATCTAAACCAAGGGAGACCGTGAACTCGATACACAGCATAGCCGATAGAAATGATTTCTTGAAAGCATTTCACTTGAACGGCTAAGGTCTAAAAAAAAAACCATTTTATTTTTCTAATAAATAACATAAAAGAATCAACCATACAATGAACATAAGTGCCAATGGGCCTATCCAAATAATGACGAAAAATCCTCCAATCATTAAAAATGTAAATATTCCTCGAATGACCCAATTTCGCCACCTTTAATGAATCTAAAAGTTAATTTTGTTTAATTAAAATAAAGATGTCAACGTTGATCAACCGAGCTGGTATCCCGGAAAGCGCAATTTCCAAGCTATCCGCAGCTTTATGAAGTCCCTGAGCATTTTCTTTAGCCAATTTATCCACATATTTTTCTTCTGGAAGTTTATCTTCTTCGGAATCGAAATCTGGTTTGTCATCATTTTCAGCGATGTCCTGTAAATTAAATAATATTTTATACAAAATAAAAATTAAATTGAGCTAATAATAAATTTAATTAATAGCCGAAGAATAATATTATCATAAAGTTTAACGCTGAATTTATAAACGCGGTACAACTGCACTATACACTTTGATGGCTATTTCTGAATCGATAATTTTGTTGTACCTTGCTGTATTTTGCGGCATATCAGCAAACACTCCATTATATAAATTAAGCCATTGTTTCCATCAACAACAGCTGTCTAATTGATACATTCAGACACGGATGTTATTCTTATGGCGTCGCAAATGTTATCAACAAGAAAAACGTACATTTATAACTAATCCCTATAACGTCATTTGTGTACAGTACAGTATAATAATTATTGAAATCTTATTAAAGAAAAAAATTTTTTTTTTTCTAAATTTAATCTATTATTCATAACATTGAAAATAAACACTAATCATTACATGGTTATATAAGGAGAAGATTATGATATTTTGCCAAGGTAAACATCCGTAAAAAAATGTCCCACCTTTAAATCGTTATTGCTATCTCCATCAGCCGTTCTTCTTCTCAATTCGGTCATACTGGCTGTTGTTAAGAGAAGAAACCGTAGATGTAGCCTAAATATAGTTTTTGTTTTTGATATCAAAGTTTAATTATTATTCTTTGATTCGGCAACCTCTCCATCTGTAGCAAAATACCGTATTAAACTAAATCATCTGAGGATGTAAACATACGCTGGTACAATCAACCAATTAAATACCGCCCAACGTAATATTTTATCGATTGTTTCCAGGGTAGTTGTGTGCTGCTTTTAACTTGAGATATTTCCGTTCAAAGAGGCGGCGCCCACGGTTTCCATGTCATAAAAACTAAAACAAAAATAACTACGTCAAAATAACTAAACAATTTACGACACCCCAAAATAGCCACGAGATATTTTAATTATGCAAGATAATAATATACTAGATAATACTGTAAAATTGTCAATTTTGTCTACCTTAACTAATAAAATTATTAACATGTAAACAAACTACATGTACTTTGCTTACAAATATTTGCTTACCTAACTAAACCTAACTAAACCTAACCTATTAATATATCTCGTGGCCGTTTTAAGGTATCGTAGATTGTTTAGTTATTTTGACGTAGTCATTTTTTCGCGCCACGGGCGCCCACAGTGCAGGGAATGGAATCATCTAAGATGGAAACGTCGCTTGAAATGTAATTATTTAAGGTAACTGTGGAATTAATAATTTATAAATACTGTATAACTTTAAAGTTATTAATTTTTTGATGTAGGTGGTTAAGTGATTGTCGAGAAAGATGATATCCTTGGCGAGAAAGTTTCCTATAAACGCCATTAGCTTTAAGTTGGCCGAATCAAGATTTCCTCTGAAACCTCTAAAGCCAATTTTATCCGTCACTTCGCCTTCGACGGTCAGTTACCAACATAAGAGAGGTCACAAAAACTTTGGACACGAGAAATCATGGCAAAATCCACAGGGGGACGTAGTACAGAGGGTTTTTATAGGTGGAATGGTAATGAGTTTCATGTGGCTGATGATCGATTGGAAAGTGTAAGCATTGATGAGGCTACCTTTTTTTCATAAATACAGTTCAACGTTTTTATTCATTTTACTAGCGTTGGAGGTTGGTTTACAGCAACAAAAACATATAAAAAAGTTGTCGAGTCGGAAACATTTAAGAAACTATTAAGTATTGATGCGGCAAGTATAACTAATGAAGATCGCGAAGTGGATGATAATTCTACCGTAGCACAGACAGAAGATAAAAAGGTGGAGGAGAAGAAAAAAAAGAAGAAGAAAAATAAAATTGGTTTTCGAGAAAGAAAGGTGCCAACATGACGAATGACAATTATTGTCGAATGCAGTTATAATTGTTAATTGATTGTAGATTATCGAGTACGAAAATCGAATTCGAACGTACTCGACACCGGATAAAGTTTTTCGATATTTTGCCACCTTAAGGGTTTATGATGATTCGGGAGAATCCGAAATTTTCATGACTCCGGACGATTTTTTGAGATCGATCACGCCGGGAGTGAAACAACCAGAAGGTGTGCTTGTACAGTAAATAAAACTTTTGAATGTTGTTTAATGATCCTTATTATATAGTTAATTTGTACTAGCATTAATAAAACTGCTAAATATTACGGTATAAAAAAAAAGTTTGTGTTTGATTTTATTTTATAGGCCTTGGCTTGGACCAATTTAAAAGATTTGATCCAAAGGTATAAAAATCATTTTAAGGTATTAAAAACTATAAATGAACAAAAATAAGTTTGGTTATAATTATTACTGAACAGTAGAAGTGAACATAATTATTTGAAATTAGAATTCACTCTAGAATTTACTAGATTTCAAAGTTTAATATATTTTTCACCGTCATTTGAAACGTTTTTTTTTTTTCAAAAAAAAAAAAAAAACATTTAATTTAGATAATAAAATTATGTACTTGTACTAGAATCGAAAATTCCATAAAACTAATTTTAAGAAAAATTATATTATCCTATCATTCACCTACAGAATATTTAACTTCTATACCAAATTTAAATCGTGATTGTATTCATTCATAGTGTTTCCTATCATTTTTCATGTCATTGTTGCTTGAAAACAAATCTTGGCCGTTAATCTAATTACTGCTTACTTCTTTCTATATATATTGCAGAATTCAGTCGTGGTAAATACTTTTCTTCACTGTTACCGTTTTATCAATTTTCTTCCATTCTCACTCGCATGAAATCTTTTTATGCACGATAATAGTTTCACCTATATGCTTCTATTATCTATCAGTTTCAAATCTTTTTTTTAGATGGCTTTTTAACAATTTTACATCTTTTTCTATTTTTTAAAGATACGTTAAAAATAATTTGCTCTAAGATTATCTATCCTTAGCTTTTTTTTAAAATTTTTTAAAATTGTAAAGTTATCTTTAAAAATTAAAATTACCTTTTTCCTTAACATTATAATTATAATTATTATATCAAAAGGTTTATTTTTCGCATGAAAAAAAATGTCGAATTCAGTTTTACTGACTTAAGTTTTATTTTAAAATTAGGTTGATGGTACTTTGGTGAAAACGAGCTTAAATCCCGACAGTATATTCTATACTCTTGGAAGTCGAGGACTCATTTCATTTTCTGATTATATTTTTCTGTTAACAGTACTTTCTAGTAAGCTTTTCATAGTTTTGTTATATATTTTTTTTTTTAAATAATTATTATACAGCATCGAGGCGTCATTTTGAAATTGCATTTCAAATGTTCGATTTAAATGGTGACGGAGATGTTGATCATGAAGAATTCGAAAATGTACCGTAATTAAAGATTTTAAGTATTGGAAACAGTTGTTTAATGAAAATTATTTGTTAATAGGTGCAATACATTTTAAGAAGTCAAACTAGTGTGGGAAGTAGACATAGAAACCACATTGTTACGGGAAACGTTTTTATGGGTGTTAATAGCGCTTTGAGCATGTATTTCTTTGGAGAAAATCTGGACCAGAAACTGACCATTGAGAAATTTTTAGATTTTCAACAACAATTGCAAACGGAAATACTTAGCTTAGAGGTTCCGAGCATTAATACAAAAGTTTTTTTTTTAAAAAAAAAATTATTTTATTTACCTTTTCTTTTATGCATTTGACAGTTTCAAAGGAAGGATCTATTCGAATCAACTGACCTCATCTCAGAACTGGACTTTGCAGAATTATTGATAACTTACGCAGGTTTACCTATAAAAAAGAAGGCGAAAATGTTGAAACGAGTAAGAAAAATGATGAAGGAATCTTCTATTGTAAGATAATACATTTTGTTTAAAATGCTTACCATATTTAACAACCATTAGTTTATCAGGGAATCAGCAAAAACGATTATTTAAATTTTTTCCACTTTTTAAACAACATTAACGATGTGGACACTGCATTAACTTTTTACAATATCGCTGGGGCGTCTATAGATCCAGGTTGCAATAAATGATTTTCACATTCTGTTATATTTATAATTTTATAGTCTAATGTTTACCTTGATGGTTTAGCGACCTTAAAACACGTGGCCAAAACTGTTGCGGGAGTAGAACTTGACTCTCACGTTATAGATGTGGTATTCACTTTATTCGATGAAAATAGTTAAGTACTGTTCAAATTATTCGTCGTTGTAATTTATCCTGGTAATAAACTCGGAATTATTTACTTAGTGGACGGACAACTGAGTAATAAAGAATTCGTCTCGGTAATGAAGAATCGTCTTCTGAGAGGATTAGAGAAGCCGAAAGACACCGGCTTTATTAAAATGATGCAATCTGTGATTAAATGCGCTAAAGAAAAGAAACCCGTTCTTCTGGACCTCTAATTTAAATATTTATCCAAGTTATCCATTTTGATCAAATTTTATCAAGTAACTGCGAGCATAAAACCAATATTTCTGTAAATTGAAATGAAAAAAAATTTGTAAATTAACGCTTTGAATTGTTTTTATTTAAACATGTAAGTGTATCAATAAAATATATCATTCATTAAAATAACTAGATTCAATTTACATAACTTTTTCATAAACATTTTCGATAATAATTATATTGTGCACAATTTTTTTTTTTTTTTTTTGCGTTTATAAAATTACTGGAATGCAGTAAATAATGGCTTGATTTAATATAAAATGAATACCATGATTATTATTTTACGAACATTCACGTTTAGAAAATACGTTAATAAAACTTTGCGCATTATACTTTGGTAACTGTATCAAAACATCGTTTGAAAAACAAATAATTTGCTAACATAAAATGCAAAATAATGAATATTAAAGCATTAACAGATTAAAATAATATAAATTGCATTTTAAAAATCAATGCCACCTAAAAACTGCCATTCAAGGAAATTTGATTGCACGAATTCTACGGTTACGAATATAAAATGCTATTAAATTTAAAAAATATAAAATATAATTCATTGAATGCTAACAGTTCAATGACCTGAAATGTTTCGATACAAACTTTAAAGATTTTTAGTTTTGCATTTATGATCAATTAATTTTAGAATGCAAACTTGTTACATAGGGCAAGATTCAAGGAATGTAATTTGACGCACACAATCATGTTCTTAGACAATAATAGTTATTAATATTACAAACGGTAGATTGTCAAAGAAGGCACTTTTAGAAATCATTGTCCCTATTGTGAATAATTTGAAATGAATACGCAACAGCAAAAATAAGTCAATAAAATTATAAACTCACCCGCCCCTTCACTCGCAACCACAAAACGACACCGACACAACTCCAACCGTTAATAATGTCAAACTGGCAATTAATTGAGGAAGTGAAATAAAATGAGATTAAAGTACCAAAAAGCTAACTTAAAAGTAAAACAGGTTTTAATTTGTTAAAAAAAAAAAAATTAATTAATAACAGTCAGCTTATTATACTTTTTTCATATTTATCATCTTTAAAATAGTACCAAAACAATTATTATTATTCTTAAAAAGTGAACATTTTTTAAAGTTGTTTGTATCACTGTCGTTTTGTGAGTGCGCTCTGTTAATGCCAATTAGCGCGTAAATTTTAATACTTTACAGAAATGAAATGAAATCTATATTTATTGTGAACAAAAACTTAATGACGAATATAAAATAGAATTAAAATGTATCCAATTATCGCAAATCGAGAAGCACAATGATCTGTATTTTGCCTTGCAATTTTTTGATGTTTGTAGGCCAGGCCTACTCTTTACTATAATAATTATTCATTTTTCCAGTTATTATTTCGTAATATATGCGCAGTGGCAAATTCAATCACGTTCACAACGATTAAAATATAAAATTATAAGCGAGAACTTTCAGAGATGGGGAAACCTTATTCTGGGCTCAACGTGAGAATAGAAAAAGAAATCACTGCAGCAGTTGTTCCCATTTCTCTAAATCTAAGATTTCCTCGATGATAAAATTAAATATTTATATTAAAAAAAAATTAAAGCCAATATAGAAAAATACTTGAAAACCGAAGTTAACAAACGATAAACACTATCTTAACTTTCTTCACGAAAACATATAAACAGTACCGTACCGCAAAACATCGGTAAATTGCAATACAAACTCGTATTTTCGTGCTCTCGACTAGTGAAAACGTTGAATATAATAATAATATTATACACTACATAATTCTTTTGGAATAAGAAAGAACAACTAGAATAGGCAGCACTATTAGTTTCCAACAAAAAATTGATAAAGTGGAAAATTATTTTATGAGAAAAAAATTCAAACTTGTCGAAATGTTCGTTGAATTATTATTAAGAAATGCGGCGTTCTTAGTCCGAATTATTCGCCTTTTCTATTAAATCTATAATGACATCATCGACTAGTTGATCTTTCCATCCGTTCATATCCATCACTTCGTCTTTGAGGCAAAACGTCAACAGCTCGCTCACGTTGAGTCTGAGGCATTGCAATTTGGAAAGTTTGCTGCCTCCGCTGTAGACTGGGAACAGTTCGCACCTATCGAGAATATCATTAATTAACTCACTGACGTTTCGGTCGGGCCAACCCAAGTCCATGAGAACCTCGTTATCTTTCACAAAATATTCGAGCACCGTATTAACCGTCTCTTCCAACTCTTGCAAGGTTTGCGCGTCTTTTTTATCCTGAGCCGTCAGGATCGACGAATTAATTTTGTACGATAGCGTGGTCTGACATATCCCGTTTTTCATCTTCTTTTTCTTCCTCTTTTTGTGGGACTCTTCTTCATCTTCTTCAAATTCCTCTTCGTTCTCTTCTTCTTTTTTCTGCTTTTTCATCTCTTCGTTGTGTTTGGCGTAATGTCGGTACATCCCGCTACCTCGTATGAACTTCATTGAGCAAATCTCACAATAGTGGGGATTATCCGCCGATACGTTCTCACTAAAATCTTCCTGATGCATCCCGCCAAAGATTTCCTGATCATTAGAACTGTCATAGGGATCGGAAATAAAATCTTCCCCGTAAATACTAACCAACGATCGACTTCTTTTTCGCAGCCGATTTGAGATGCGATCCTCTTCCGAAGCGCTTTCTTCGAAATCGGTCACCGATTTGTAACGTTTTCTCACATCGCAATCCGAATCCTCCGACATTGACCCGTCGCTGGTCATCGCAGACCGAGAATAACTTCGCAACCGCTTGCGCCTTTTACTTCTTCTCCTTCGCCGTCTTTTCCCGAAACCTTTAAACGGATCGTCACTTTTGTTACCGTCGGACTCGCTGCTCTCGTTATTCGTGTAACTTAAGTCCCTGGATTTCTTCTTCCTCCCTCTTTTACCAGGTATTTTAACTACTGCCACCGCTTTGGCGCTGTTATCAATTTCCACCCGCCTCGGTGACTGTTCGTAATTCTGATACACCTGAAACGCCGAAGTAAGGTCCTTGTGCGCCCGCATGTGCAATAAAATGTGCTGAGGCATTGTTTTGGTAACTTCACACGCCGGACATTGATACGTAAGTGGGAAAGAGTGAGGCACGGATAAAGCCTCAAACAATAATTTCTTATTTAAACATTTATTCATAATCTGCCAATGGGATAATAGTCGTCCGCTTCTCGATGGACAGCTCAATTGCTCCTTGGCATTTTTAACTTCCGAAGATACTCCCCCTCCTTCCACGGGTAAATTCAAGCCGGTCTCGTCGTCGCTTTTGTCCGACGTCAAAGATAACTTGAGCCCGTTAGTATCTCCTTCGAAGCCCCGGCTCGTACTAGCTCTGGCGTCGTCCTCGTCGTCGCGTCCGCCTTCATCGCCGCTGCGTTTTCCATTCGTTAAACTCCTCTCCTGACTAAAATAAGAGTTATTAATCCAAGATTTACCCAACGACGTAGAGATCTTCATCTTTAACCCATTCTCCGACTTCCCGCTCGAACACAAAGCTCCAACCATTCCGTTCTCAGCTTCGACGTGTTTATCAGGCGAACTTTTTCCGTCTACACTCGCACTGGATGTATGCTTTTCGTTTATTGACTCTTCACCTGCTCCAACTCTGTCGAGCGTCAACTCCTGTTCGCGCTCCTTCTCCACGTCGGCTGAAATTGATTCACTCATTCTACTCCTTTTCAACTTCTTCCTGCAAACAACAACAAAAAAAATAAATAATTTTATACTGTACATGTATCGTACTGTTTAACCTATAGATTAGGTTTTCGAACAATAGAAATGAAACACGTATAATAATGCTAGCAAAATGATCGATATTAATTTTGGACGGGGGGGATTATTTAAACAGTAAAAATCGATTTGACGGGGTTTCAATCGCAACTACCCGGTAAATAGTTTTCATTATTCAGGAAATATACGGCTGTCACCTTTTGGCAAAAGTTCACGCGGACGGATTTGCAGTTTATAGAATATCGATGACCTAGTAGCAATATAGCACATATTAATAAAGTTTTATTTTTTCAGGAGAAAGAAAAACACTTAATTTCAGGCTTAACATAACTTATTGCAAATAACGTTTATTTACACGCGGCTTATATATACATTTTTTAAGGTGGGTTGTGCGAGAGTATAATATGGTTTCTATTAGTTGTTACCATTTTCGAAAACTTTTAAAATACATCAAAAAGTGATATATTTTTATTGGGAGTAAAACCTGAATACGGTAATAATAATAATAACTCACGTCGATATGCTAATAAAATTCGGTTGCATCAGAAACCGCCTATTATAATAATATGAAAAATGTAACAAAAATAACGCGGATATTTCCTCGAAATTTTGTGTCGGGTTTGAAATTGTACACTCGAGATGAGAGTGAAAACAATTCAATAATTTTCAGCTTATTTTACCTTTAAAAATGTGGTTGCTATGTAATTAATTTATCGAAGAACTACCGAACATTGAACATTTTGTTTAAAAAAAAAAATGTTATTCTACATCAACAATAGAATAATTATGGATTAAAAATAATTTCATCGATTGATCAATATTTTCTGGCGCGATGAAATAGCTAATAAAAGAAACACTCGCAAATTATTTCTACTACAAAAAAATGCAAATAAATTAATTTCGAAACGTGGGAAAATACGGTAATAATTAAAAGTTGCATAAAGGTAAACGAAAAGCCAATGCAAATCTACTGTATAAAAACATGGCAAACAATAATTTTCTCCATGAAAACCTGTATCCCCCCCACTCATCGAGGTTGAAAAGCAAACAGCGCATTCGCTGGAGTTTTTATAGCTTCTAATCTAGCATTAACATTCGAAATGCATTTATTGATAATTAGTTTTAGAGATAAAATATTATGCTTAAATACCGGTAAAAGTTGAGTCGGCTGGCGCGTGAAGCGAACAGTTGGCAAGTGCATCGACAGAGTAAACACGCATAATAAAATTTTGATAAACGCTTACTTATTAAAAAGACGTGGCGAGTCCGAGATGTTTTCAAGTTTATAAAATCAATAAACTACTCAAAAGTTGGGAAGAATCATCAAATTTCTACGGCCATGCACTTGTAACCCTGATTTGCAACACAACAACGACGACAAGCAGCGCCATTTTTAAATCTCTAGCGAATCCCCAACTATCTATTTCCGCTTCATACCGGATGTTTATTAAATCACGTGTTAATTTTTTGGATTATTTTTTTTTACAAAAAATTATTTAAAAAATTAAAAATCAAAATTTAAATTTTATTGGCGCGTTTTTAATCATTATCATACATTTAATTTTCCATTTAAATAATTCCGTTTAAATAATTTTAACATTTATCGCCAGATGTCGACACAGTCAACACTTCATTAGAATGACGAGTCAGCCCCTCCGTTTGTGTAAACATGTGTTTTTCCGGTCCATTGCAGATTTTGAAATAAGAGGTTAAGCTCTACGTCGATGCCAGGTGCAATTTTGATCACAAGTGCAAGATTTATGCATGATACTGCCGTTTCAATATTGTAGGTAAACTTAATAGATTTTTGCGCGATAATTTTATAATTAACCATAAGCCAAATTTAGGTACAGTATCAACAATGGGCGGCAAAGCAAAAGACAAAACATTAAGGTTTTTAAATACAGTACTTTTTTTTTTAATGCAAACAATAAATTTCAGTTGGTGACAAATTTCATATAAAGTTTAAATTTAGAAAGTATTTTTTAAACCACTTTCTAATTTGTAAATAAATCTTAAATAACTAAAGGTGGGGGGGAATTCAAAATTCGGTAACTGGTCGTTTATCAATCCAAGCTTTAATGTTGGGAAGACTCAATATCCTATCGCTGAAGCTTTTCAATAAATCGTGTCCATCCAAAAGAGACTCGCGATGATCCTTAATCAGGCTCAAAGCATAAGCGATCGAGATATCAGCCCAAGAAATCTAGAAAAACAAAATCAAAATATGGTTTAAAAAATAACAAAATTTAATTATAGAAAAAAAAATACTGACTTGATCTCCAACGAAGAAACCGGTTCCACCGTTATTTTGAGTTAAAAACTTTTCGAAATTAACGATATATGGAGGTAAAATCTCCGTAACAAATTTCTTTCCTAACTCCTCCTAGAAATAAAAAAAAAAAAATGCTGTACGTTAGAATAACATTTTCCAAGGTAAATAAGAAGCCGTGAAAATTACCTTCTTGGCAGCATCTGCTTCAAATCGATAAGCGGACAAATGGGTTAAAACGTCGTACACCGTGTCTACCAATCCATCGATTTTCGCAGCTTCGATCGCGTTCGATCCAACCAATTCTAAGGTAAAAAAGAAAGAAAATATTTAAATATGCATGCGAACGCAAAATTGGGACGTTATCGAGCAGGGGGGAAAAAAAAAAGGTTTTTCTTACTGTATTGATTAGCTAAATATCGAGCGATGGCTCGGCTTTGAGATATCACTTGTCCGTCAACTTCCAAAATTGGAACCTGACCAAAAGGCATAGCTATTAAAATAAAAAATAAAAAATTAACGGGAGATTAACAAACAATGACCCATTGTTGTGAAACAAAATATCCTTGAACAAATCCGGTAAAATAAATAATTATACGCACTTGGTTTTAAGTCAGCCCACTGCTCCCTCTCGATACGCACATCCTCGTAATCAGCCCCGGCTTGAGCCAAGATCAAACGGGATAATTCGGCCAATCCGCGGCCATTGAAATAAGTCAACTTCAGTTTGGGAGACATTTTTTTGGAGATATTTAGCGAGGTACTACAACAAAAATAAAAAAAATATATATTTAAAAATAAAATCCTTTTAGAAGATTACAGCACACGTAAATTAATAATTCCGATCATTTAAAAGTCAACTGAAATAATAATTAAAAATACTGTAAAATATATTACCGAAGAGATAATATTGGAGAGTGATGCTCTAGCCAAAAGATCAAAAGAAACTGTGTTGTTTGCGAAGAGCGAGCGGCTCTTTTATACTCAAAAAATAACATGACGTCATGGATCACAAGCCCATGAAAAACAACCAATAGCGATGAGCAAAATAATTCTCGAATATTCTTTTTTTTTTTTTTTTGAACTACGTAATCATCTTGAGGCAATAATTGGGAGAGGGTAAAGAATGTATCCTATCAACCTATTGGAAAAAAAAATAGGGTGGACTCGAAATCGTAACTTTCAAAAAATACCTAATCATCTTTGAAAGATTAAAGCAAAATGCTATAGTAACTATGGTTTTACATGTACATTTAGATTTAAAAAAAAAAAAATCGAAATTACGTTTCATTTTTATTCATTCATAAAAACAAAACCGGTTTTTGGTCAACAACACGTGTGTTTTCTGTAAATTGCGAAAGTTTCGGCAAAATAATGGCAACATATTACAGTATTTTTAAGAAATTTTAACTTTTGACTGAATATAAAAGCGTTTTATATTTAAAGTAAATACATGTACCGGTACATGTATTCTGTGAATGTGATGGTTTCGACGAGCATCCTTTTTGAATCTTTTTTTAAAAAGTTAATAACGTTAGCGACTGTCCACGTAATCAAGTTTTCGAAACCCCTCTTTCCGGTATCATGCAATCTTTTGCAAGAAATAAAAATAATAATAAAAAAATTGCCTCGTATCCCTTCAGCCATTTTTTTTGACGTAATTGAGCCTCTCCCACAATGACATGGGAGATTTTATCGAAGGAAATAAAAATGGTTGGATGAGCAAATAAAAACGATTACATTTCTCGAAAATTTACAAAATTCAAAAGAAATAAAAAAAAACCATTTTTTTTTTTAAAGACTTAAATTTTTACTTTTTTTTTTTTGTAAACATTATGTCAAATGCATTTTATTTCATATGTTGCTGTATATTAGTCATCTTGATCATAATTCATAATATTCTTGAGCGACTTTTTCCAAGCGTATATAATCCTTTGAAATCTAGCGTGTAATTTACGAATGTGTTTTATTTGCATGAGAGACAATAGCCCAATTGTGTAACATAAACAATACCACAAACAAGCGTACGTTTACAATTCATTCTACCACAGCTTTACTTACAACACGAAAACAAAAAAAAATTTAAATTATTATGCTGTAGTTTAAAAGAAATGTATTTATTTGAGGTCTATAGAGCTCAGGTTAAAGCGCTTTTTTTTTCTTCCTCAAATAGTTTACAAAAAAAAACTGGTCGATCACAATAATAATTATTCTACAGGATATTATTACATAATGTCAATTTTAATAATAATAATAATAATGCATACCTTATAACTATTAAAAGTGACTCAAGTTGAAAAGCATTGAATTATTGGAATGTTTTTTTTCTTCGCTCTTGCAATTTGATGACTAATAGTCAGTCAAAAATAAAAAAATTTAATATTAATTTTGTCCTTGTAATTTGTAAAAATTATAAGTTATATTCAGTAGAAATATAATTATTTAATTATATTCAAAATTTTAATTATCCGAGAGTGAGAAAAATAAAATAATGATGATGGATGCGCGGTGTAATTAATTGTTTTTCACGTCAAATTAATATTTATATTTCTGAAAATTGGGAGAATGGGCTTTTTTTTTTAAATTATTCAAATGATATGGACTGGGCTGGGCGAATAAAAGTTTGTTCCGAAATAATTATTTACAAGGAGGCGGCATATTAACTGATAGTTAAGGTTGCCGAAGTCAAGAGCCACAACATGCAAATTTTTAGATACAAAATGAGCTCGCCGAATAAAATAAATTTTTAATACGTAACAAAAATAATTAGGAAACTACATCCGCTAATCAAAAATAATAATTACAAAAATTAGTTTAACGTCACGGACGCGATAAAGACAAAATGTTGAAATTGAAAGGGGGGAAAAAAGTGGTTCGGGTAGTTGAATAAATTCCAACAGTTTTCTAAAAATGTTGATTTTTCTATCCTTTGAGAGCACATGTAATCGACTTTTCAAGGTTTAGTTTTGCCTGGAGTGTCTCGTGAACCATGTGTTGGCCACTGTGTTGATTGATAACAGATAATACACTGGAGTCTGGCGTAGACAACGGCTAGGACGAGGTTAAAGACATAGACGAGTTGAGGTCAATGCACCGCCACCTTTTTTTTTTTGAATTTTTCAAAGGCGTTTTACGCGACGCAGGCTATTGAAAAGTTGTGCGGCAAGAGCGTGCGAAACCAGATAATCGTGTTACTCTGCCTCGTCCTACACTTAGGCTAATTAAGTGCCATGCAAAATCACCAAAACATTAAACAGAATCAAGTACTAAATTACAGTGGGTAAAAAAAGTATTGGCAATGCATGTTTTTTAAGCAGAAAACTGAAAAATAAATAAATAATTATAAAT